>CAUYRT010060999.1:0-21249 GCA_963574885.1 Lepilemur ruficaudatus
GCCTGTGGTCCCAGCTACTCGGGAGGCTGAGGCAGTAGGATTGCTTGAGCCCAGGAGTGTGAGGTTGCTGTGAGCTAGGCTGACGCCATGGCACTCTAGCCTGGGCAACACAGTGAGACTCTGTCTCAATAAAAAAAAAAAAGACTATACAGAAAGTCTGGGTTTCCCCTTTCAAAACGCCATGCTTACCTTCTTACTCTGCAAACCTTTGCTGAAGCTGAGTACAGAGACCCTTGGGCATGGCTCACAGGCCTCACCACCCATTGTCTCACACTTGGCCAGCTTCTCTGATT
Organism: Lepilemur ruficaudatus; assembly: GCA_963574885.1. NCBI lineage: Eukaryota > Metazoa > Chordata > Mammalia > Primates > Lepilemuridae > Lepilemur > Lepilemur ruficaudatus. The sequence goes on from CAUYRT010060999.1 coordinate 294, forward strand.
CACTTTAGCTGCAGGGCCCCTGTAGGAGTCTAAGTTTGGGCTCCCTGGTCCTGACCAACTAAGGAAACAGACTCAGAGAAGGGCAGAGGCTGGCCCAAGGTCTCATAGTTGGTGAGTGGCAGAGTGCTGGTTACACCCCAGGACTCCTAACTCCTTGGTTCTTTCAGCTAGTGACAGCACCTGTCTCTGCTATGGGTGTGGGAGGCCCTGGAGAGCAGAGCAGAGCATATGCCTCTTACTTCCTCAGCCAGGTCCTGGGGTGTCTCATCTTCCACGTTCCGCAGCAGGGAGTCAGCACCCGCCTGACACAGAGTGGATGAGATGCCCATGAGGCCCCGGCCAGCTGCCAGGTGCAGGGGAGTGCACCCATTCAGCATGCGGGCATCTACTCGGGCACCAGACTGGATCAGGAACTGCACCAGGCCCTGCTCCTGGGTTTCCACGGCCAGGTGCAATGCTGTCTTCCCACTGGTGCCCTCCTGGAGAGGAAGAAGGATGTCACCAAGGCCCTCAAGAGGCAGTGTGCTAGGCCTGGGCTCTAGATAAGGAAGTGAGCACCACCACTTCTGACTGCTGGGCAAGGGACCTGGGGCTGGACCAGGAGAGAGGCAGGCCCTGGGTGGGGCAGTGCCCTGATTGGCTGCCTCACCTGCGTGTCAATGTCAGCTCCATTCTGAAGCAGTAGTTCCATGAGTGGCTGGTTCCTCTGCAGGGTGGCGATGTGGAGACAGGTCAGACCTGGGATGGGGCGAGGGTGGGGGCTGCTGATCTGCATTCACCAACTCTCTCTCTTCCTCTCTCAGGGACCTCCTTACCCCTCAGCCCCAAGGGACTCACTGCCCACTCAATGTCTCTAATCACAGGACTGTTGAAATGCACACCCAAAAACCCCCTCAAAAGTCTAGAGGAAAGGAACTCAAAGTTTCCACCTTTTCAGAGTCATGTTATTGAAACTTTCATGCTTCAGGGATCAGCTTGCTGAGTGACACCCCCTAAAACACACCCTACTCCAATACACACACCTTCCACACAGAATCTAAAGCTCCTGCTTTCTAGCCCAGTCCAAAAGTCACCCTTTCTGAAAAGCCATGCGGGACCCCAGCCCTTCCCCAGGGCCTACTTCCAACAGTGTGCTCCCTGGGCTTTTTGCTACCTTTCTGGTCTGGACCCCACCCCCTACCCCTCTTGCTTAGTAACAGAGATTTAGATTCAATTTACATTCTTCACCTCCTTCCAGTCTCTGTTCAAATGTCCCTGGCTCCACAAGGCCTTCCCTGACCCCTGATTTAAAAATCATATGAACTCTCCCACTCCCCTCACTCTGCTCTACTTTTTACCATAGCACTTACTTCCTTTTAACATACCATATAATTTGCTTCTGGTATTTATCGTCCATCTCAATGTTTCTCTGTTTTGTTCACAGATATAAGCCTAGCTCCTAGGATAGTATCTGGCACATAGAAAACCCTCAGTACAATTCTGTTGAATGAATGAATGAGTTCATCTAATCTCTATTAAACTGAATATCCCAAGGGCAAGGTTTAGTTTCTCTTCAGCACACAGTAGGTGCTGGGTAAATTCTAGATCAAATCAGTCACTGATTCATTTAGCAAAGATGCACTGAGTATCTATGTGCCTAGAGCTGGAGGGGCATCAATGTCGGGACCCTCCCTTTCCCGCGAGTTGGGTCCCTGTCTCCTATGCCCTCCTCATCCCACAGGCCCTAAGGCTGCCCGCACCTTGCCAATTTTGCAGTTGGAGGTCCAGGAAGTGAGACGGTCCTCTGCCTGGCTCTGGCTGCCCCTCCAGCAGGCAGCGGGCACAGGCCAGGTGCTGGCGTTGGCAGGCCACATGCAGGGCCGTGTCACCGTGTCGGTCCTGTAGCACCCGGCTGGCCCCCTTCATCACCAGTGCCCGAACTGCACCCAGCTGGTCCAGATGTACAGCCAGATGGAGTGCTGTCTGTAGGCACAAATAGAGGGTCACAGAGCCACTGCAGCATGCTCCCACCTCTGGGAACATGCTAGGGTGGGCACAGGAGTCACCAGCTGCCAGTACCTTCCTTGAAAGCAGCTTATAAGGGCCGTAGTCCTGGTCTTCCAAGGAGATACTCCCAAGCCCTTCCTCCTGTCATCCTCCCACCAAGCTCTTGGGACCCCTATTCTGGAAGCAGAGTGGCCCCTGCTCTTCTTGTAGGTTCCCTTAGCCCCTGGGGAAAGGACATGGGGGGGCAATTCTAGCCCCTCACCCTGTGGGGAGACCTGTTATCCATCCCCAGGGGTTAAGCTGCAGGGGTTAGGTTGGAGGAGGAAAGACAGAGGCACCTGGCAGTCTCCACTTGGAAAACCCCTCCTTTGAGGCTCCATTCAGATGTCACCTCCTGTATGAAGACTTCCCTGGCTGCTCCACAAAGACACTGGACCCCACAGCAGTTGTGTATGTCTCTATCACAACTCTAGTTACTGTGATGTGTATTTAGATATTTGACATGAGTCCCCCAGGCCAGGCTGCAAGCACCTTGCGGGCAGAGGCTGTGTCTTACTCATGTCTGCATCCTCAGCTTCTAGCCCAGTGTCTGGCATACGGTTTCCTGAGTTAGCAGACTGGACACTGGTGTGGCTGCTGGGGATGGCTGCCAGGGCAGAAACAGGCACAGCCCACTCTCTCCACCCACCTGGTAAAGGTTGTTCTGAATATCCAGGACCTCCTGGGGCAGCAAAGCCAGACAACAGAGCAGCACCGCTGGGGCCTCGTGAATCACTGCCAGGTGGACCAGCCTAGGGGACGGAGGCGGGGCTTGGAGTCAGGGCCCAGGCTAGAGAGGGTGGGCTGGGGTCTTAGGGTTAAAAGGAACATATCAGCCTCTAACTAGCTACCCACAGGGTAGGTGCAGGAAGTGAGAGTGTGGGCCAGGAAGTGAGGGGTTGGTGTGGGAAGCCAGGATCCTGAGGGTGGGAGCTCCAAGTCCCCATCGCTGGCCTTCAGGAGGGCCTTGGCCGGGTGGGTATGTGGGCAGGGTGATGACAGGACAAGGGCCTTCCTGTCCAGCTTGCCCACACCCGCTCCTCTCTGCCCCCAGGGCCCTGCCAGGCCAGCTGCAGCTCAAAGCCAAACTGAAAGCTGCCGAAGTAGTCTAGAGGGGGTTTCCAGGGCTTGGCTCCCCACCTCCCCTGGCCCCAATAGGGAGGACAGAAGGAGGAAGCTGTAGGGTCATCCCTCCACCAGCAACTCAATGTCACACATTCTGAGGGAGAGAAACAGAAGTTCCCGTAAGAGGATCAAGGAGCCAGCGCGGCATCCTTTCCTGCTTCGCTTCCTAGGGGAGCCCAGTGGGGGGGGGGGTGATCCTCAGATAGCACAGACCAGGTGGGGCCTGAGCAGAGGCCCTTCACTCCTGTGGGCACCTCCAAGTGTGTGTGGGGGGGTCTGTGCAGTGCAGAAAATGCGTGTTTGTTGGGGGGCCAAGAGCCTTAATCTAGAGGTAAAGGGGACAGCTGCGAGGGGAAGTTCCAGTCTTGGGGGGGTTTCCCCACATCATATGGGTAAAATGAAAGCCAGGGCTGGAGGGTCTAGGCTGGGACAGCTGCCTTGGGGCATTGGTGCTGGCATGGGTACCTTGGCTAAAAGGCCTGACTGGGCCGGGGAAGGGGCTGCGCAGGCAGGAGGCGGGTAGGCTTTGGCGGCAGCAGCAAGAGAGGCCCAGGAGAGAGTGACGGAGGGAGGGAGGAACCGCTCTGGAAATCCCCTCGGCCAGGGCCTGCTCTCTGGGTCACATTCTTGCAGCCACCTCCCTCTCTCCTCCAGTCTCCCCTCCTCCCACTTCCTCTTCCCACTTCCATACCTCCCACAGCCCAGACACCTCCAAGGGAGGAAAGGGCCCCCCTCCTCTCCAGGGAACTGCTGGGGAGTCCTGACACTTCTCCCCTCTGGGTGCGTGCATACACACACACACACACACATCCAGTCCAGACACAACACCTGTTTAACTAGAGCTGGAAAAGGCTGAGGCCAAGAGGCTAACAAAAGAGGGTAATGTCAGAAGTCCCCTATCCCTGGATCAAAGGTCACCATAGGTATCTTGCATGAAGCCCCCAAAATCTTGGAATTCTGGGCCTGAAGGTTGGTGATCCAGGCACAGAGTACAGAAAGAAGTGAGCTCATTCTTCTTCCATCCACTGGGTCAAGTCAATGGCCACCCAGTATTAGGACCCCTACATCTCCAAAAAGTGGGTCAGGACAGGCACCTCCTGCCTTCCCTACCCCTGTTTATTCCAGTATGCCTGATCTGAGACTCCAGCAACCTCTCTTCCCACCCCCAAATTCTTGTTTCTTACACCAAAATCCCAGCCACTCCCTCCTCTGTCAGTGTTTTCTTTTCCTAGGGGCTAAGTCTTCATTTGGCCAACCCATCCCACACAAATGCTTGTTAGTTCAACTGCCCTCTGGCTCAGTCCCCACCAAACTCCACCTGGGCCTACAAGAGGAAGGGTAAAATGAGGGGGTCAGACAGGACAGAGAAGGGGGCTTGGGGGGCTTGGAAGGTGTAGGGTGTCAGGCTGACTCGAGCCCTCACTTCCCCTTTCTCAGCAAAGGAGGAAGTAAGCCGGGGCAGCCAGCCGTCTGTCTGCTGGGGCAAAAGTGCCCCAGCCTGGCTCACCCCCTCTTCCTCAGGGCCAGCCCCAACCCTGCACCTTGGTGGCACCCCCACCCCTAGCTTCCTGGCCTTGACTGGCAACCTGTAACTGGCACCTCTTGTTCCTTGAGACAGGAATTTCTGAGGTCAGGGGCTGGGAATCCCAGATATTGAGCAAACAAGGATGCCCCCTCCTCCAGTAAGAAAAAAAAACTGGACTGGTCAGGGGAATTTTCTATTCCTAGGGGTGGGTTATTGGTACATTTCCAAGACGGTGGCTGGGGTTCCAGGTGTCTGGGTAAGGGCCCTGCCAGCTCTGCCCATCCCCAAAAGGGAGAGCAAAGCGACAATGCCAGGTCTTCTAATCTGGGCCTGGCTTAACCTCAAAAGTGGGCTGGGAGTTAAGTTTGGAGTTTGGAAGAGAGAGTGGGGACTACTGCTTTCCAAGGCGGGCGCCTTGGGGGATCCTCGTGGGGGAGTTGGGGTGCCCGGCCTGTTGCGGTTCCTGGGGAGGCCTAGAGTTAGCATTTCAGCCTAGCCCCCATACTTACGTGTCTCCGTCCTCGGAGATGTAAGTGAGGGCTTCCAGTTGCTGAGGGCTCAGCGCCCCCGTGGGAGGGAGCGGCGAGCGTGGGGCCGGGTCCTCGGCATCGAGGCCCCCCAGCAAGGACAGGGGCTCGGTGAGGGAAGACGAGCCATACGTGGAATCAGCCCGCTCCCCATCCGCGTCTTCCTTCTCCTGTGACTCCTTGGCGGTTCCCGGAGGATGGGTCCAGGTTTGGGGGCCGCCGCCGTCCGAGGGCCCGGAGGTTGGGGCTGGGGTGGGCTCGGGTAGGGAGCGCAGGGAGCGCAGAGACTCTATGCCAGAGTCACACTGGCTCTCGTCTGCCTCGTCGGTCCCCTTCCGCGCCTCAGACATGCCCGCGGCACCGGCCCTCGGGGGCCCGGTCCGAGCAGGATCCGGCTCCGGGCTCCGGCGTGCTGCCTTTCCGGGTTGCAGGTCCCCCTAGCAGAGCGGACGCCCCGCCCGGAGCGGCCTCCTCGCCGGGCTGTGGGGCTTCAAGGGGTCGGCGAGAAGCGAGGAGGAGGCTCGCGGAGCCGGTCGGCTCTTCAGCAGCGGTTACTCAGGGCAGCTGAGCGACCAGATCAGGTCCTCCCCGTCGCCCCGCCCCTCGGACCAGCGAAGTAACCGCGCGCCGGCTGGCCCCGCCCCGCCCCGCCCCCCGCGGGCGCTTCCGGACGGAGGCCACGCCCCTCCGGAATCCCCCTTATCCCAGTTTGCGTAGGCTTGGAGTCTATGGTTACCGAGTCCTGACTCACTCTGCCTTGATTCATTCAACCAGTCATTCATACATTCATTCGGCCATTCATTCCTGCATTCATTCATTCACTCTTACCCCCTTCCCTCTTTTTTCCATTCATTAGTTCCATGTATTTCTTCTTTTCTTTTTTCACTTCTATTTCTTCATTCATTTTGTCATTCTTTTGGTTTAAAGGAATATTTACTGTCTGCACAAGCTGGACGTCTTATAGGGAGGGCACGTGGGTGGTGGGACGAGGAAGCATGGCTTCCCATCCCCTGCCCATTTCTCTCAATTTCTTTTGCTTTCTCATCTTTCCCTATTGGTGCCTAAGAGTATGTGTAGGGAAAGGGGACACCCATTGTCTTTAAAGGAGCAGTTCTCCTTTGGGTCCTGGATACAGAGTCTCCTGTGTCAAATTCCCATATCACATACAATAGAACATAAGAATATGTTTTTGGAAAGTGAGTTACCTCAAGCGACTGTTGTTTGAGGAGCAGAATAGTCCTGGGGTTTCCTCTTCCTCACAGGGTGAAACACTGGTCTCAGGTGGTTACAGCATCTGGTTACCTCCAGCAGTCAGGGGGAAAGGTTAGTTCCTTGTAGCGGGTCCGGGATGGGGAGGCCCCAGACATGCTGGGTTGCACTCTGCTCAGGTCCCCGCCACAGCCACAGCCCCCAAACATCTTTCCTCCTTCCTGTCTCTGCTTTCCCTGGGCCTATGGCAGCTGTGGGAGAACCCCATCCATGGGTGAACCCCAAACCAGGGCCCCACAATTTGCTCCTTCCTTTTCCTTCCCCCTACTCCAAGCACCATCATACTAAGGTCAGCAATGGTCATCCCGAAGGGAGTATCTGTCTTTTCCAGATCTGGCATGGGGAAAGGAAGGTAGGGTGAGTACAGATGGCTACTAGCCAGCTTTCCCACTGCTGTCCCCCTGAAACCTTTTATGCATCCATCATTCACCCATTTGACAAACATGTATGGAGCCTCTCCTATATGTCTGGCATTGTTCTCTCTACTGGAAGCAAAATCGACTCCCATTGTAACAATGACAACCACCACCACAACCAAGAAAATAATCCCATAGTCTCAGCTTTCAAAAAGCTCCCTGACAATTACAACTCAGAGTGGTTGGACTAAAACAGGAGTGAGAGCAGGGTGTCGTGGGGTCACACAGTGGGGCCAACTACTCAGTGTGGTGAAGGCAGGGAAGGTTCCATTTGAACTGGGAATGGAAAGGGAAGAAGGACTGGGAGAAGAGAAGGGCCTAGTCTCTGGGGGTGATTGGAGAGAGAAGAGTTGGGGAGGGTTGAGGGGAGAAAATTACGCCCTGTTCTCCATCCCCATGGAGGGGCAGAGCAGGAAGGATGTGTTGAGCATGAGGCAGGAGGAGCCATGAGGGGAAAGCCCAAGGAAATTGAAGCATCTCCTTGTCTTGGGGTCAGTGTGATTTCAGATGGGTTTTTTTTGTTTGTTTTTTTGAGACAGAGTCTCACTCTGTTGCCTGGGCTGGAGTACCGTTTTCGTCAGCCTAGCTCACAGCAACCTCAAACTCCTGGGCTCAAGTGATCCTTCTGCCGCACCCTGCCGGGTAGCTGGGACTACAGGCACGCACCACCATGCCCGGCTAATTTTTTTCTATTTTTTAGTTGTCCGGCTAATTTCCTTTCTATTTTTAGTAGAGACGGGGTCTTGCTCAGGCTGGTCTCAAACTCCTGAGCTCAAATGATCCTCTTGCCTCGGCCTCCCAGAGTGCTAGGATTACAAGCATGAGCTACCTCGCCCTGCCGATTTCAGATGTTTTCAATCTCCTACCCTGACATGTTCCTCTTCCATCCTCAAAGGCTAGAGCAAAAGTACAGTCATAAACTTCAGTCCCAGATCAGTTGGGTTCAAAATAAGGTGCTATCATCCCCATTTTAATGTTGGGAAGCTGAGGCCGAGACAGTTGACTTGCCAAAGGTCAGAAAGTGCAGAGCTGGCTTCTCCTGACTTAATACAAAACTCTTACATTTTTTTCAGTGAAGCCTCCTTTCCTTTATCAAAATCTAAACCACATGGGGAAGAGCCCTCTGCAAGGACACAAGAACTCAGAAGTATGAGTTCAGAAGCTTCTAATTCATTCAGAGGCTGAATTTCAGGAAAAATCCACCCCAACCCAGCCAGGTGTCTGGCCCTGAGCCATAGCAGGTGTGTGGCAGCACCTTTTATGGCCACTTGAGGTCAGCATTGAGTCACCCACTGTCTTTAGTGCCAGAGCCTGCACTCTGACAGGAAGCCCTCCTGTCACTCCAGGAATGGGGAGAGGGACCTGCATTATCTGAAAGGATGACCTGGGGACTTTGACTCAGGCCACAGCATTGTTAGGGCCCTTACTTTGCCTCCTCCAGTCTTCTTTGAGGCTCCTCCGGTCTTTCTCTGCTTTCTCTGTGTTTCTGGTTCCCTTTGTTGTGCCCCCACTCCCCCCTCTGCCCACCCCAGCCGGGCTCATCTTCAGGAAACAGGCCTGGTTTCCATGGTGACCAGCTGGTCAGCTGGCTCCTTCCAGCGCCCCCTCCCTTCATCTCTCTTCGTGGAGCTTCCAGGGAAGGGTGATGTATGTGAATGGAGAAGGCAGGGGTGGTCTTTTGTCTGTTGGGAGCTCCAGGGTTGCCCAGAAGAGTTGGGCTGTCTCTCCTCCCAAGTGCCCTGAAGTGGAGACAGGAAGGCAGTGGGAGTGAGTGTCAGGAGGAAGATTATAACAACTAAATGGGGAGCGTGAGAGATCCTGTGTGGGTGAGGAAAGGCCAGGGTTAGGACCTCTGCTCTCTGTCTGCAGGGAGGACTGAACTCGGTGGACGGGACTGAAACCAGAACAAGAGGGGATGGAGCTGGTTGTGAGGCAGACTTCCCAATTCCTCCTTTACCATGGGCGTGAATGAGACCTTGCCTCTTCAGCACTGCCCCCTTCCTCTGTTTGGCCAGGAGAATGGACTCACTGACGTGGAGAGGGCCATGCAGGCTGGATAGTTCTGAAGTGATAGTTGGAGATGGGTGAACAGAGAGTCACCTTCACCTTGCCTGAAAAGGGAAGAGTAGGAAAACGGAAGCAGAAGCAGGAGTGGGAACAGAGGGTGGAGGCAGTGGCTCTCCTGCCCCCGATAAGGGGAAGGAACATCCCGGGCAGATCAGTGTGATTGTACCCTACCCCCAAATATCAGATATCCAGGCTTTGCCTCAAGCTAACTTCCTACCCCCAAGTGTCCTCTGTGAACTTTGGAATGGGAAAGACCTGAATTCTAGGACTAGGTCTGTGAGTGCTAGCACATGACCTTGAGTAAGTCACTCACTCTCCCTCTGCCTTGGTTCCTTGTGAATAAATGGGGAGAACAGTTACTATATGTCAAAGACCCTAATGACACACGGTAGGATTCCACAGTGACTGTGTACACACACATTGATCATGCACGGCATTTGTCACATTCTATCATAATGATTGGTTTCCATATCCTTCCCTTCCCATTGGACTTTGTGCTCCTTGAGGGTAGGAAACTGTGTTTCATTTTTGCATGTGGGGGCACATGGTAGTTACCTAATACCTGTTTATTGAATGTATGCAGCCATGAATGAATGAATGAATGTCAGTTTCCTTTCTGTCTGTCCTAGAGGATGCCTGGAAAAGCAGTGTGTGGGGGGGTGGATGGCATGAGGGGGTACTCAGCCTGGCCTGTGGTCTGTGACTTTGCCTCGCACACCCAAAGTGCAGAGACTTAGAGATTGTCCAGTCAACTTCCTCACTGCAAAGATGAGGAAATTAAGGCTCAGAGAGGGGAAGGCACTTGTCCAAGGTCACACAACCCATTAATGGCAGAACCAGAATTAAAGAATTAGAATTCAAGTTTCCTGACCTCCAGACTAGGGCATAGGACACACTTCTCTGCTTCTCTGGGGCTATTCTTCTTGGGAAAGAAGATGGTTCAGTGCAGGGCGGTTCCAATGTCCTCCCCCTGCCCTCCGTTAGTCCTTTCTCATATCTACCTTCGATCTCTTCCTTTTCACCCTATTCCATCTCTCTTGAAGTCTGGCTCCTGCTTTAACCCTTTGCCACGCAACTGGGAGTAAGGTTCTTCCCTAGGGTTCCAAGACTCAATTTCCTTCCCCCACCCGTCAGCCCCAGGAACTTGCGGGAACCAGGGATTTAGCGGGGGTGTTGGTTGAACCTTGGGCGCCCTCTCCACGGAAAAATAGATTGAGAGGAGTTGCGGCATTTTCCCAGGGTGGGTGGCAGGGAGGGAGGGGCTGCGAGCAGGGCTGGGAGCAGGGCAGGGGTGTGGGAAGCCCCTGTTGCTTTTCCCCTTTGGGGGGTGGTTATTAGGTAGGCTTGGGGAAGGCGGAGTTTGGGGGGCCGGGGGCGGGGCTCGGCTGCGCTGGGAGGAAGGGGGGGTGCGCTGGCTCCAGCTCGGCTCAGACAAAAGGCGGCGGCGGGAGCGGGCGGGAGGCGGAGCGGCGCCGCGAGGGCCTCAAGGTGACACCCGCCCCCGGCCCCGGCCCCCCTGCCCGGCCCCTCCAGCCTGCCTCCCACCCAGCCCCCAGCCCCTTACCCCCGGTGCCCTTTCCGGGCCCCCTCCCCCCGGCGGGGGGTGGGGAGCAGCGAGGGCCCCGCCCCCTCCCGTCCCCCCCCAGGGCCCGCGCAGGATGCCCCCGGCCCCCGGCAGCCCCCCGGGAGGTCCTGATCTCGACGCACCCCCTCTACGCCATGTCCCCCCCTGGCTCGGGCGCGGGAGAGAGCGCCGGCGGTGGCGGCGGCGGCGGCGGCCCCGGGGTCCCGGAGGAGCCCACGGCGGCGGCAGCGGCGGCGGCGGACGAGGGCCCCGCCCGAGAGGAGGTGAGAGCCGGCAGCGCCCCTTCCCTCGGCGCGGCCGCAGCCTGGCCCCCCATCCCCCCACAGCGCGCGGCCCCCGCCGGTTCCGCCGCAGCGCGGCCGGCGCCCCGCACCCCGAGCCGGCCGCCGCAGCCGCAGTCCTCGCCGCCGCCCCCACCGGCGGCCGGAGCTGTCCGCGGTGCCGGGGAAGGGGCCGCGTCGGGGGCGGGGCTCGGGGGGGGTCCCGGGCAGGGGGAGGGGCCTAGGGGCGGAGCCTCGCGGACCCGGGGCGGATGAGAGAAGGTGGGGTGAGGATGGTGGCGGGGATCCTATGGTACAGAGGGGGATGCCACCTTGAAGGCCAAGAAGGGCGACTTGTAGGGGCTACAGAGCCAGGAGGGTACCATGGGGAAGCGGTGGTGTCACCTGAGCTGGGGCCCTAAGGAGGTCAGATGTATACGGGGGGGATTTCCCTCAGAGTCACTGGGAGTGTGTGTCAGGGTGTGCACCCGTCTCTCCCAACTCCTACTGCCTCCCCATATCCCTAGTTGGGGGCCCTACTCTCTGGTCCTCCAAGCACACTGTGCGCACACATGCACACTGTGCTAGGGCAGAAACACAAGCAGGGACGGACCTGCAGATACAAGAGCCCCTTTCAGATGTGCTCACATTAGGACAAGCACACACCAGCTGGGCACGTAAAGGTGCACATATGTATACACCTCCCAAGGACAAGGCTCCCCGAAAGGCACATGTGCCCTAATCTCCTTGTCCACATATCCTGTGCGCTATTTCCTAGCTCACCTGCCTACCCATACTTCCAGATCCAGGCCCCACTGCCTATTACTGTGCCCTGCCTTTCCACTCTTTTTTCCCTTCCCTGGCTGGCCTCCAGATAAGGCCTGAGGAATTGAGAGGAAAAGTCAGCGTCCCAGCAGAAGGTTGTGCGTGGGGGTTGGGGGAGGTTCCTAAAGGTAGACAGGAGGGAGGAGGGGTGGGAAAACAGAGACTACCATGAGAAATCAAAGCCAATATTCATTTATTACTTTGCTGCTAGGTGCCAGCACCATGGTAGGCACCCAGGATGCACAGAGAATGAGACTTGGGCCCTGCCCTCAGGAGCACCCAGTTTAGTGGGGAGTCAGACATGTAAACAACTCACTGGGCCAACTCTGGGACAGAATGTGCCAAGTACTTTAACAGACAGGCCCCAGGAGAGTACCAAAGATCGTTTTCTCTTGACAAATGGCTGGACTTGAAATGTCTTCCTCCCTATGCCCATCCCACATCTGCTATCCCCATCCTCTCCCCAGCCACATGCCTCTGCCCTTTTGGATAACTTCTCTCGGACTGTCTTCTGCTCAGGGACCCCAGCCCCCTCCTCTCCATCCTAGAACAGAGGGAAGGATGTCAGGGTGCAAGAGGGAGACTCACAAGGGAATCGAGGTCCAGAACATGGGGACTGAGAGAGGGCTTGGGGGTTCCTGGGGGCTCTCCTCTAAAGGAGGTGTATTAGGCTAATTATGAGGGTTAGGGAGGTGGATGGGTCAAAGGGAATGGCTTCTTTAAAACCTAGGGCTGAAAAAATCTGGAATAAGTGAGGGCCCCACTTGTTAAGTGGGGAGGTGATGTCAGTGGGTCCCTCCTTCTTCCCTGGAACATCTGGAAGAGTTCTAGGCTGGGGACCTGCCTTCACTGATGCCTGTCTGTCCTCCCATCTTCCCCATCCACACTTTCTCCTGTGTCATTGCCATCTTCGTGTCTGTCTTTGGACTCTGCCTCTCTGGGTGCCATGACATCCATCTGTGTCTTCTTTGCTGCCTGGGCCTATATCTCTGGCTCTGATCCTTCTCTGCCTCTTGGGGTGTTTCTCTTTCTCTGTACTTTCCTGTATTGGCACTCTGGTTCGCTTTCCTGTTCTCATGGCTCACCCTGTGTCACTTCTGTTTTTATCTCTGGTGTCCGGCTCCCATCGCGGTTTTTCCTTTTCTCTCTCATATCCCTGTGTCTCTGCCTGTCATCTCGTGCTGGCCTCTGCCCCTCCATCCCTGCATCCATCTCTGTGCCTGGTCCTGCCCACTATCTCACTCCCCACTCATCTTGGCCCCTCTCCCTGCCCATCTGAGCAGCAGCGTCCCATCCAGCCCTCTTTCACCAAGTCCCTCTGCCGTGAGTCCCACTGGAAGTGCCTCCTGCTCTCGCTGCTCATGTACGGCTGCCTGGGGGCAGTGGCCTGGTGCCATGTCACCACAGTGACGCGCCTCACCTTCAGCAGCGCCTACCAGGGCAACAGCCTCATGTACCATGACAGCCCCTGCTCCAACGGCTATGTGTACATCCCCCTGGCCTTCCTGCTCATGTTGTACGCCGTCTACCTGGTGGAGTGTTGGCACTGCCAAGCCCGCCATGAGCTGCAGCACCGCGTGGATGTGAGCAGTGTGCGGGAGCGTGTGGGCCGCATGCAGCAGGCCACACCCTGCATCTGGTGGAAGGCCATCAGCTACCACTATGTCCGCCGCACCCGCCAGGTCACCCGGTACCGCAACGGAGACGCCTACACCACCACCCAGGTGAGGAGTTGGAGGGGAGTGCGGGCCATTCGAGATGGGAGGTGGTGCTTGGACCCTGCCTCCCTCACCTGCTTCCCATGGGAGGAGCACAAGGCAGCAGTGAGCTCCCACCGGGCACTGCAAAAGGAGAGCAATAACGACAACCATAATAAACACTGACTAGGAGCCAGGCCCTGCTCTAAGTACTTTACAAATATTAAAATCATTTATTTAACCCTCATAACAACCCTATGAGATAGATATTTCCTCCATTTTACAGATGAGGAAACTGAGGCTTGGAGAGGTTGAGTAGCTTGTTCAAGGTCAAATAGCTGGTATGTGGTGGAGATGGGACTTGAACCCAAGCAATCTGGCTCCAGGGTCTACACTGTTTAATGCTCAATGGTTGGAGATGGGTTCACATGCCCAGTCTCACAGCATGCTCTCAGCTGGTCAGTGAGGTGACTGCTACCGAGTTATCTTTCACAGATATGGACACCTAAAATCAGTGACTTGCCCAAGGTCTGCAGCTCCTAAATGGTAGTGCTAAACTCAAACCCAGATCCCTGGATCCCAAGTTCACGGCTCTCAGGGGAGGTGGACAGGTCAATCAGCACCTCCTGGAGCCACCAAGTTTAGACAAATTGGGGTCCTGGAGGAGGAGATGTTCCCAGATGCAGGCGATCTCTGTTTCAATGTAGGGAGCGGTAGACGGAAGCCTGAGGCCTGTGAGAAGCAAGGCGGCCACCGAGTGATCGCTAAGGCCGAACGGGGAGACTGGAGACAGAGGGGTTCCTCTGGGAAACCCATGCAGAAACACACTTGTAAAAGGGAAGGGAGGCTGTGGTGATGACCGGGCAGCATGGGGCAATGGAGGCAGTGGCAGAAGATCAGGCAAGCCAGAGGGGCAGTTCATGGCCAGGGCCTGACTCCAGAAGAAGAAGCGCTTAATTAAAATTTAAATGCACACAGGTAGAGCTAGATTCTAGTCTCATCCTCATCTGTAACTCACCGATTAAGCCGAGGGCCTCCGTTGCTCTATAAATCAGATGTAAAGATCCTGCCCTACTCCAGCGGGTACCTAAACCAGGACAGGCTTAGGGTTTGAGCAAGCAACAAGAGCAGCGATAGGGCGCGCGAGGACAGAGCGGGCACCGTGGCACGGGCTCCTCCCAACTCCAGCCGCCTCCCGTCGCGCCCCAGGTCTACCATGAGCGCGTTAACACGCACGTGGCGGAGGCCGAGTTCGACTACGCGCGCTGCGGCGTCCGTGACGTGTCCAAGGCGCTGGTGGGGCTGGAGGGCGCGCCGGCCACGCGGCTGCGCTTCACCAAGTGCTTCAGCTTCGCCAGCGTGGAGGCCGAGAACGCGTACCTGTGCCAGCGCGCGCGCTTCTTCGCTGAGAACGAAGGCCTGGACGACTACATGGAGGCACGCGAGGGCATGCACCTCAAGAACGTGGACTTCCGCGAGTTCATGGTGGCCTTCCCGGACCCGGCCAGGCCGCCGTGGTACGCCTGCTCCTCGGCCTTCTGGGCCGCGGCGCTGCTCACGCTGTCGTGGCCGCTGCGCGTGCTGGCCGAGTACCGCACGGCCTACGCGCACTACCACGTGGAGAAGCTCTTCGGCCTGGAGGGCCCGGGCTCGGCGAGCAGCGCGGGCGGCGGCCTCAGCCCCAGCGACGAGCTGCTGCCCCCGCTCACCCACCGCCTGCCGCGGGTCAACACGGTGGACAGCACAGAGCTCGAGTGGCACATCCGCTCCAACCAGCAGCTGGTGCCCAGCTACTCCGAGGCGGTGCTCATGGACCTGGCGGGGCTGGGGGCGCGCTGCGGCGGGGCGGCGGGCGGCGGCTACGCGCCCTCCTGTCGCTACGGCGGGGTGGGCGGCCCGGGCGCGGCGGGCGTGGCCCCGTACCGGCGCAGCTGCGAGCACTGCCAGCGCGCCGTCAGCAGCTCGTCCATCTTCTCGCGCAGCGCCCTGAGCATCTGTGCCAGCCCGCGGGCCGGCCCGGGGCCTGGAGGGGGCGCGGGCTGCGGGGGCAGCCGCTTCTCGCTCGGCCGCCTCTACGGCTCCCGGCGCAGCTGCCTGTGGCGCAGTCGGAGCGGAAGCGTCAACGAGGCGAGCTGCCCCACGGAGCAGACGCGGCTGTCGAGCCAGGCCAGCATGGGGGACGACGAGGACGAGGATGAGGAGGAGGCCGGGCCGCCGCCGCCCTACCACGACGCCCTCTACTTCCCGGTCCTCATCGTCCACCGGCAGGAGGGGTGTCTGGGCCACAGCCACCGGCCGCTGCACCGCCACGGCTCCTGCGTGGAGACCTCACTGTGACCTCCAGCCCCTGGAGAGGCCCGTGCCGCGCTCCTTCCTGCTCCTCACAGGACTGTGCTCACTGCGTGAAGCAGGGCGAGTCACGATGGTGACTGAGGCTGTGCTGGGGGGAGGGGACAGGGGAGGGTGCACCTCGATGGGGCTGAGACCCCCGCCGTCCCTGTACAAAAAGAGACCGGTGGGAGGGGATCAGCAGCTCCCCGAGAAACCTACCCTGTTAGAATCCTCTCTTCCAGCCCCATCCCTTAGTTTCTAAGGGGACACACCTCCCTTCCCTACACGCACACTCGAGATGTCCCGTCCGGCCTCTCAACGGATCTCCTGACTGTTATTTGGCAACTGTGCTGTGGCACCCATGTTGGGCCTCATGTCGAGTGAGGGCCCTCCCTGTGCATGCAGCCAGGAGGTTTAGAGGCTGCGGGGAAGGGAACTTGGGGCTGTCCTTCCTCCTTTGCCTCACCCCCTGGGGTCTATGTTGAGGGGGTGGTGGTTTGGTGACCAGCATGCTGGCTTCCAACCAGCTAATAAATTCAGTGGGTCTGAGGCTGGGGCCAGGTGTCAGCCCCAATACTCCATCCCAACACCGTGGAAATATTGCTGTCCTCTTCTTGGCGCTGACCCCAAATATTGGGGTTTCTTTTCTGCCACTCCCTCCACTGTTGTTTATCTCACTGGGCCCCAGGAGTCCAGGCCCAGGAGGGACTGCGCTCACCACGCAGACCTCACTCACTGCAGGCTCCCTGGCTGGGAAGAGTGGTTGCCAGGGTGCAGGGGGAGGGGCAGATGAAGTGTGGAGGGCTGTGTACCTCAGCCCTTTCTCTAAACCCTGCAGCCTCCCAGCAGCCTTCTCACCTGGGTTCTGGGCAGGTACTCCCTTTAGAGAGTGACATGCCACCCAGATGGCGCTCATTAAAGCTGGCCAGGGTGAGTGACTAAGTGGAGAGAGCATGAGATAGACCTGGGTGACAATGGGGAACTCTGGAAGCAGGGGGGCAGTAAAAGAGTCAAGGGCAATGGAGGGTAGAGCAAAAGGCCCTGCAAAGGTGGGGTGTCTGTGAGGAGTGGCCTTTGCCTCCCCCAGACCTGTGGGGAGGAATGGAGTGTGCTTATCCCTCACACACGCCTCTGCAGGGCTGAGGACATCACAAACCCCAGCTGGAGAAATACTCAATTCCAGTGGCAGGATCAGAGAAGGGAATTCTCTAAATCTTGCCTGGTTCCTCCATCCTCCCCTATCCCATGAGCTGAAGCCCTGCTGTGTGTTCCAGGGTCTTCAAAGGGGCATCCTGCCAGCACCCCAGGGAGCTGGCCCTATGTTCTGTTCCCCCAAAACTCTGACACTACCTTTTCTCCCCATGCCCACCCCTTCCACCTCCACCCTGATGTGCTTTGGTGTGCATGTCTGTGAACAACCCCCCTGCCCTCTCAACTCCCCTAGCTAAAGTTTTCCCAGCAGATTTAGCACCCAGGGATTGAGCTCACATTTCAGGCTAGAGAGGATAACACCCTTGAGCCACTCACCTCTGATGCTTCTTATGTCCCCTGAGCCGTCAGAACTCCTCTTTCCCCCTCTTGAGCCCCTCGCATCTTCCTGCAGCCCAGCCAGGCCACTGGGCGGGGCCTCCACCTATGCAACATCACCTCTGGCTCTGCTTCCCTCCTTCCCAGGGGGAATGTGAGGGGCCCAAATTGGAGGGACACCGCGGCCTATGGCTCATCAGGGAGTTGAGCTTTACTTTCACGTAGAGATGGCTCAGTGAGGAGGGAGAGGAGGCCAGAGAGGAGGCTTGGGAAGGAGGAACAGCTGCCCACCACGTTTTCCTGGGCAGCAGTGCCTACCTGCCTGCCAGCACTGAACCTGCCTGGACCCTGGGTCTGTGCTCCTCTGGGGCCTGGCATTTGGAGCACCCCTCTTTCCTCTGAACAGACATCTGTGAGGTGCAGGTGGTGAGCTGTGGCCTCAGGCCCCAGTCCTTGGCCAGCTGGCACCTGGATGTCATGTCTGGTGTGGGGGCAGCCCTGCCACCTCATGGCTCCAAGGAGGGAGGGACTTGGCTCCTTCTCCTTCAGGCCTGTTCCTGAAACAGAGCCTGGCTTCGGAAGCGGGGAAGGGGGGCCCCTGTTATTATTTTTGCCTGTATTGACCATTTCTGCCTAGGTCTTCTCACACAAACAGCCTCAACTCCCACACATGCACAGACTTAGAGAGAAACCAATTCTTTGGTCTATTTTCTTGGTAGCTTTATTGATTGCCAGGGAAAATGAAAACCAGAAAATTAATTAATCTCTAAAATTAAACTTTACACTGAATGTTCTTGTTTCTCTAATTAGAACCTCTGCTAGCAGCTGTGGCTACATACACACACTCACACACACCCTCACACCTACACGTTTGCACTCTGGAACTGTCAGAGGGTGTCAGGCACAGACAGACTCTAGGTTGCCCAGACAGGCACACACATGCAGTCACTCCCAAGTCCCCTTTGGTGCTCTGCTCAGCGCCTGCTTGTTGGAAGGAGTCCCTGGAGAGTAGATACTCCTTGATCCACCCTTTGGGGACACAGGTCTGGAGATTCTGGGCCACTCAGCCCAAGGAGGGTGGGGGATGGGGCTCAGCCTGAATCCATCAGGTTCTCTTGTGGTCCCATAGGCTGATGTAATTCCTGTGGGTGTGGGCCCAGGGTGGGCAGCCACACAGCGATGGGGACTCATGGAGGGCACCTGGAAGGCTGCCCTGGGGACAAGGGCTTGTGGGGTGGGCTGGGCCTGGCTGGGGAGAAGACAGGTCTCTGTCAATTGGGTGCATCACACTGTGGCCTTTCTGTTGTGGATTTCCAAGCGCAAAGATTGTACAAATCAAACTGGTGGATAATAAAGTTGTGGATGACTCACTGACTTTCCTGCCCGGTGTGGCACTTCTTTCCCTACCTCCTCCCTCTAGTGCCATCCTTCCCGAGCTATTGTCATCTACAGTTGCCTCCACAGGGGAAGCCACTGGGTCCGAGCCCCTTCTGTCACCCCTGTTGTCATCTTCCCAGGTTGGGGGATTAGGGGATGGCATGGCATGCAGAACTGGGTCACTTAAAGCAGAGTAAAGCAATAGGGAGGTGGCATCTGCAGGGGTGAGGGTGGCAGAGAGAACCAGGCATAGCTCTGCTGTAGCCAGAGGAGAGAGAGTGTGTGTGTGTTTGAAGGTCAAGGATCTGTTCAGTGCAGAGGAAAATGTTGGGGAGGGGGGTCGGGGGGTTAGGGAGGTGGGTAGCCCCATGGGAGAGTCTGGGCAGGCATAGTTCCTCAGAATCCTCTCTGACTTCCCTATCCCTGGAAGAGGTTGGTCATTTGTGGGGGGATCCCTGGGCACTGGGGCTGGGTCCTACTTCATACCTCTTCTTCCCCCATCCCAGGCTCCCTTCCCCCGCCTCACATCTTTACCCATACAACCCTGATCACTCACTCCAAGGATATGCGTGGGCTCCTTTCCCCCTCCCTCTGAACCAGTGTGACTCTGCAGCAGGCAAGACAAGGGCATGACATGAGAGATGGGGCTGGGGCACTGCCCCGGCCCTGGCCCCCACCTTATCCTGCAGAGTTCTCAGGACCGTTGGCAGCAATCGGCGACATGAAGTGGCTGGGAATCAAGGCCCTCTGGCGGGCTGCCTCTCGGTTGGCACAGAGGGCCTGGCCGATGAGGTACTCGCTCTCCTGGGCCACGTTTGACAGGCGCAAGTCAAACTCCAGGAGAGTCTTGTTGTCTGACATGCCTTCTAGGAGCTGCTTCCCACCGTCCTGGGAGAGGGGTGAGAGGGCAGGGGTCACTTTACATCCCTAGCCAAGATCCCACACACATACACACTTATATATAGATGCGACTAAAACAAAAGTTCCACAAAACAATACTTAACCTATTTGTGCAGCGCACTGACATACTCTATGCCATTCCACTTGAAAAATGGTGATCAAGACCCACTAAACTGATTTCTCAACCCCAGTGGTTTGGAAAACAGGAATCTCTGACAATGATGGTGATTCCATTCCTTGGTCCAACCATGGGCATGTGGGACAAATCTAGTAAGATGTGAGGGGGAAGTGTAGAGGGGGTGGCTTCTGGGAAGGTTCTCCTTGCTCTGAAAAGAGAACAAAAGAGAGGGGGGGTTCTCCCTTTTTCTGCCTCTGGGTATGTCCCCTATGTGACGTGTCAGAACTGTAACAGCCATCCTGGGACCATGAGAGAAGCACCAGAGAAGCCCACTGCCACGTGGCTGGGGTGGGCAGAGCAGAGGGTGGCACTGAGCTAAGGGGTTTTGGCCATGGGAGATGCTGAATATTCCTCCCAATTAAGCCATTGCCTGGTTAAGCTTTCTGTCACTTTGCAGCCAAGAGCACCCTCTCCGGGGACAGTGTGTGTGTGCATGTGTGTGCGTGCACATGCGTGTGTGAGAGCAGGGCTGTTCTCATGGGGAGGTTTAGTAGAGGGTTCAGGAGCAAATTAGAGTACACAAAGGGTCCCCTCAATAGTCCTCAAAGCTCCAGCCCCTTCTGGGTTGTGTGGGCCAGGCCCAATGTGAAACAGTTTCATGTTGGGAGGCAGAATGCTGCCATTCTATGATTGTGACTAACAATGTGTAGCAAAGTCAATTTAATGGGTCAAACAAACACTTTAAAACATGAAATTGAGTAGACTATAAAGGCAAACATCAGCACATATACAAGCAGTAAGTAAATTTCACTGATATTATATTTATGTATATGTTCACCAGGTGTTCATGTAAATTGCATTTCTTATTCCCAGACTTGGTCAAGAAAGTTTGAGAGACACTGTCTATTAGAAAGGACTCTGGCTTTGAATCATTCTTGGGTTTGAATCACAGTTTTGCCACTGTCTACAGACTTGATGCTCTTGGGCAATTCACTAACCTTTCTGCGACTCAATTTTCCATCTGGAAAGTGGAGTTAAGAATATTCATCTTAATTTGGCCAGGTGCGGTGGCTCACGCCTGTAATCCTAGCACTCTGGGAGGCCGAGGCGGGCAGATCGCTCAAGGTCAGGAGTTCAAAACCAGCCTGAGCAAGAGCGAGACCCTGTCTCTACTATAAATAGAAAGAAATTAATTGGCCAACTAAAAATATATAGAAAAAATTATCCAGGCATGGTGGTGCATGCCTGTAGTCCCAGCCACTTGGGAGGCTGAGGCAGAAGGATTGCTTGAGCCCAGGAGTTTGAGGTTGCTGTGAGCTAGGCTGACGCCACGGCACTCACTCTAGCCCGGGCAACAGAGTGAGACTCTGTCTCAAAAAAAA
>CAUYRT010061000.1:0-46965 GCA_963574885.1 Lepilemur ruficaudatus
CAAATTTAAATTTTCATAAAAATTTCATTCCTCAGTTGCACTTGCCACCTTTAAGGCTCGTGGCTCCCATCATGGACAGTGCAGCAATAGACAATATGTTTATACCTCTGCCTTCTGCTTTATCAACTTTAAAAAGATCTACTGACGTCACATGAAGGAAGATGGAAAACGTGGCTCATCTCGCTGCTCCTTCCCTTTCTTGTCCCTCCCTTCCCAATCCCTGGTAAGAATATTTTCATTTTAGTTCTGTTGGTTTATCTTTATAACTTTTAGTAATATATTTAAAACTGTTTCTTTATGCATCAGTTGTTGACTTTAATACTCTGACCCACCACCGTGGATATCAGAAAATCAGTGTTCTCCATTGTTCCCCTCCACAACCTCTGCACCTGCAACTACCAACCACCATACTCCTACTCGCCACATTGACAAGGTCTCCAGATACCATTAATACTCTGTTCTGTAACTATAAACTTTTCATGCTGTTCTAAAATTAGAAAGTTAATAACAAGCCTTTATAATATTATGGTTGCATAAGACTTAAGTTTTTACACAAACAATGTGCCCAAACCTATATAGAAGGAAATGTTTGTGATCCCATGCCACCAAACCTGTGCTATTGTAAGGTGAATGTAGCTAACTTCCACTTCCAGCCAAGATAGGGAACAGATTTTCCCTTCTGCATAAAATAACAAAAAACAGAAAATATATATGAAATGATGGTTTTCAAGACACTGGACATTAGGCTTACAAAGATAGTGATGACTTAGAAAAGGGGAAACAAATGAAGTGAGCCTTGTGATTGCCCAAGCTTATTACCTTGAAGGAGTTTCCAGGTCATGGTGCAAGGAGGGGACAACCAAACAGAACCTAGAAGACCCCCAGATTTGAAGCAATGGAGCTGAGAGACCTGGAAGACCAAGGTGGCTAGAATTTTCAAGACAGAGTACCCAAGAGGAGAGAGCTGCACAGAGGAAGGACAGATAACTGCAGAGTACCCTTACAGTATTCAGCAGAGTACTGATCAGCACACATGTGAGAAAACTACTTAAGACACAGAAAAGAACCACTCAAAATGATTAAGCAATAATCAACTCCTTTAAAATTATCAATCCTAAGAAGTCATTTTAGACATTTTTTTCATAATCACTCTCCCTCATGAAATTTTAATATCACAGATATTAATGTATCTGTGATTCATTATGTATATGATATATATATGATACAGATAATATGTATAGCTCTGCCTTATACAGAGTAAAAATTTCTCTCTAAAAACTAAATTTGTCCCTGTGAGGCCACTGTTGCCTTTCTTAGGAATGCATGGATTAGAGAGAACAGTACACAGTTTTCATATGGGGCCAGGATAGTATCAACTGGAGATCCTCATAATTCACAGGGCTATTAGTAGAGTATTCAGAAGGGTCTTGTCCCAGTAGCAGTTAATAATTAGTTCCAAACTATACAGTGCTCTGGTCCCATCTAAAATTTTTTAAAGCAAGACTTGGAAAGATCAAACCGTTTTCCAGTAACTGAACTGCTTGCCTGACCAGGATGAAAAAAAGATGAAATTCATAAGCATATCCAAAAAGAATTAACAAGAATGCACAGACAAAGAAAAATGTGACCTGTAATGAGGAGAAAAATCTAGGAACTAAAACCGACCCAGAACTGACACAGATGTTAGAACTAACAGACAAGGGTACTAAACACTTACTATAGCTGTATTCTTATGTTCAAAAAGTTAAGTAGTGACATGGATAATATAGAAAACCCTCTAAAGATAAAAACTTCGAAGTGTGGGATAAAAAATACCATAGATGGGATTAATGACAGAGTAGACTGCAGAAAAAAAAAAAGATTGAACTTGAAGAATAGTAATAATAGAAACTATTTGGATAGAAACTATCCAAACTATCCAAAATAAAACACAATCATAAAAGAGAATAAAAAAACAAAAATCAAACAGAGCATTAATAAACCATGGGACTACTTCAAGTGGCCTAATGTATGTTTAATTAGAGTACATGAAAGAGAGGAGAGAGTGAGCAGGCCAGAACAAATGGTTGAAAACTAACAGCCAAACATTTTCCACATTTAATGAACACTGTAAACCTACAGGTCCAAGAAGCTCAACAAACCTCGAGCACAAGATACATGAAGAAAATTATACCATGGCATGTATCATAGTCAAATTGCTCAAAACACACAGTAGAAAAACAAAATTACAGGCAGCTAGAGAAAGAAAGACACATTTTATATAGAAGAACAAAAGTAAAGGTGACAGAAGATTTGTCTTCAAAAACAATGCAAGTGAGAAGGCAGTGAAGCAGTATCTTTAAAGTACCGACTGAAGGGTCGGGGGGGGAGTCTTCCCAGATTTTTATACCCAGCAAAGATATATTTCAAAAAAGGCAGAACAGAAAAATTTTTTGTATGTACAAAAGCTAAAGCAATTCATTACCAATAGACTCACACTACAAGAACAGTTTTTTTGAAGTTCTAAGGAAGAATAACATGAAACCAGATAGAAATATTGATCTGCACAAAGGACTGAAGAGTATTCAAAATGGTAGCTATATATATAAATATATAAGATTTCTTATTTAAATTTCTTTAAAAGATAACTGGCTGTTTCAAAAATAGCAATGTGGAGTTTATAAACATATATAGTATAATGACTACAGCACAAAATCCTAGAGGGGAGAAATGGAGGTGTATTATTGTAAGGTTCTTATGCTATACATAAGGTGGTATAATAGCACTTAAAAGTAGGCTGTTATGAGTTAATGAGGTATACTATAAGCCCTAGGAAACCACTTTTAATACCAAAAGTTATAGCTAATAAGCCAACAAAGGAAGTAAAATAATATTTAAAGGAAGACAGGAAAAGAGGAAAATAGGGGAACAAAAAATAGATGCAACTGACAAGATTAAATTAAAAAATAGGTAAATTTGACTTTAAAAACAACTACTTTTCAAATGACATTGTTAATTGAAAGTCAAGCGATAGACTGGGAGAGAGTATTTGCAACACTATGTTTGACAAAAGACTCGTTTCCGGAATATATAAATGACTCTTACAACTCAATAGTTAGAACGCAAACCAATATAATAAAAATTATAGATAAGGACAATTGACAAAATAAAATATAGCAATGGCAAAAAAGCACTTGAAAAGATACTCAACATTTTTAGTCATTAGGGAAATACAAGTTAAAACCACAACATCTACCCCTCCGCACTCACTAAAATAACTAAAATTTAAAAGATTGACAGTATTATTATAAATGTTGGTGAGAATGTAAACTGTAACTCTCATACGTTACTAATGGAAAGTAAAATTGTACAACCACTTTGGAAAACTAGTTGGATATTTTCTAATAAGTTAAATGTACACCTAGAACTCGCAATTCTAATTCCAGATTTTCAAAAGAGAAATGAAAACGTATATCTACCATAAGACTCATACAAGAAGAGCAGCTTTATTCATAGTATTCAAAAACCTTAAACTACCCAAATGATCATCAATAAAAAAAGGATGAACTATAGCACAATAAAAAGAACAAACTACTGATACCTATGACAAACCCAGACGACTCCATAAAACCTCACTCTGAGTGAATAAATCCAGACACTACAGAGTACATGCTGTAAGGTTCCACTCATGAAGAGTTCTAGAACAGGCGAAACTAAGATATAGTAGTAGAAATTACAGCAGCAGTTTCCTGCTGTAATTGTGGGGTGGGTTGTGGTGGGAGTTGACCCCAAAGGGAACTTTCTGGAGTGATGTAAATGTACTATAGCTGTAAATCCGCATCTTGATTGTCTGCAGAGACACTAGTTGTAGTTACAGTGCACTAGACATCTGTCAAAACTCATTGACTTGTGTATTTGAAACCTGTACGTTTTATTATATGTAAATTACACTTCAATAAAGTTGATTTCATGTTTTACAAAGATAATATAACTTAAAAACTAGGAGAACAACAGAAGTAAGAGTGAGGAGGAGGGACTATTGTATGTTCTTATTACTTTTGTTATTTCATGTCTTTCACTTATTAGTCAAATATTTCCTGTTTCTTAATCATATGATTTACTGCAGCTTATTTTCTTCGGAAGACTTTTCTTTTTCTCTGAGCCCTCTGATTTCTTGTTTTAATTTGGACTAATTACTCACCAGGCATGATGCACAGGTTTAATTCCAGGATTCATTTCATTTACTGCAATGCTGACTTAGTTTGGCTATATATTGCTCTTTCTTGGGTTCTATTTTCTTTTCTTTCTTATTTTTAAATTATTCTGCAGACAACATCTGTGAGCCATTCTTTTAGACAGTGTTTATAGAAGGCAGATCTTCTGATCCTTTCCACATTCAAAAATTCTTGACTTTGTTCTCATAGTCGATTGAAAGTTTGGCTGGATGTATAACTCCAGGCTCAAAACTGTTTTCTCTTGGAACTTTGAAGTATCAACTACCTTTTTCTCTAGTCCCAATGCTGCTGATGAGAAGACAGACAACTTTCTGATCTTCTTTCTTTGAAGGTAAACTGTTCCCTTTTCCTGGGAACTTTTTGGACTTATTTTTTATTTTTTGCTGTTCTAAAATGTTGATACATACAAGTTTATTCATTCCTTAGACACATATTTATTATCGATGTTGACTGCCAGGAACCTTAGAGGCTGGATATGGAGCAGTAAGAGCCCTGTTCTTCTGGCGGTTACATTCTGTGTGGGAAATAGACAACAAAAATAAATAAGTAAGTAGATGAGATACCTTCAGATATGGATAAGTAATAAGAAGAAAATACAACAGGGGAATGGGACAGGTGATGAAGCTGGTGTGGGCTGAGCAAGTGCTCTAGGCGAGGTGGCCGGGGCTGGAGGCCTCTCCAAGGTGATGCTGAAGCAGAGCCCTGAACAACGAGAAGGAGCCACGTGGGGATCTGGGCAAGAGCGTGCGGAGAAAGGGAACACGACCCAGAGGACCAGTGTGGGAATGAACTCATGTTTGGGAACAGAAATAAGCCAGGGTGGCTGCAGAGTCATGAGCAAAGCTGAAAGGTAGGAGATGAGGTCTGAGCGGCAAACAGGAGATAGACCCTGCAAGGAACTTATTCTAGATAAATTAGGGAGTAATATGATCTGATTTCTATTTTAAAGATCACTCTGGCTGTTGTATCGGTAATGGAATTATAAAGGGTCAAGAGGAGAAATAGCAAGACTGGTTAGGAAGCTATTGCTGCAAACCAGGCAAGCAATGGCGGGGGTTTGGAGTAGGGTGTGGAAGTATAGACGGGAGGGGTGATCACATTTGGGGTCCTAATTTGACTCGGCAGCAGAGAAAAATGAAATCAAACATGACTCATCAGTTTTCACCTGAGCAGCTTGGTGGACGGTGTGCCATTCACTGAAAGGAGATGACTTGGGAAGAAGCAGGTTTAGAGGAAAAAATTAAAAGTGCTATTTGGACATACTGAAGCTGAGATGCCGGACAGAAGTCTCGCGTACGTGTCAGTGGTTGAGACAGACGAGAGGTCAGGCACACAGGTTTGACAGTTGCGACGGTGTTAGATGCCATGCTTGATCACTGACGGGCCCTTTTATTATAAAATCTTACATGTCAAATCGGGCAATTTTTTCTATTTTTTACTTAATCATAATCTCTCCATTCTGTCTATTCTTTCTTTTCAGAATTCCTATGATAGTCAGCTTGTTGTATCTGTGGGTTCCACATCTGTGGGTTCAACCAACTGCAGATTACGATTTTTTTTTTTTTAAAAAGGGATGGTTGCATCTGTACTGAACATGTACAGACATTTTTCTTGTCATTGTTTCCTAAACAATACAGTATGACAGCTATTTACATAGCCTTTACATTGTATTAGCTATTATAAGTAATCTAGAGGTGATTTAAAGCATATGGGAGGATTTGTGTAGGTTTTGTGCAAATACCACACCATTTTATATAAGGGACTTGACCATCCATGGATCTCAGCATCTGCGGGGTCCTCTCTGAGAGGGGCCTCGGGAAGATCGGACTGACCACACAGAGGGTTGGCTGCAGCCACTGACCCAGGGGCTACCATGGGGGGCAGGAAAAAGGGCACATTTCCAGGACCTTGCCCTTATTCTACTGTAATCCTCCTTACATGCCAGGGTTCTGCATAAAATAAAGTTTGTAATCCTAGACAGTCACAAAGAAAAAGGAAAACAGTGTGTCCCTACAAAGACCTGTGCATAGCAACTTTATTCATAATAGCCCCAAACTGGAAACAACCCAAATGCCCATCAACAAGTCAAAGGATACACAAACTATGGTCTGTTTAAATATTTAAGCAGAAAGTATTATGGACTGAATGGTTGTGTCCCCCCACAAATTCATAGGTTGAAATCCTAAACCCCCAGTGTGATGGTATTAAGAGGTGGGGCCTTGGGGGGTGAATAGGTCAGGAGGGTGGAGCCCCCAGGAATGGGATTAGTGCCCTTATGAGAGAGACCCCAGAGAGCTGTCTTGCCTACTTTCCAACACATGAGGACACACTGAGAAGTCAGCAGTCTGCAACCTGGAAGAGGGCCCTCGCCAGAACCTGGCCATGCTGCCACCCTGATCCCGGACTTCCAGGCTCCAAAACTATAAGAAATAGGTGTCTGTTGTTTAGAAGCCGCCCAGTCTATGGCGCTTCGTTATGCAGCCCGGGCTGATTGAAATAAGGGCTATCACTCAGCAATGAAAAGGAATGAACTACTGGCACACACGGCAGGATGAGTCATCCTGACAAGTGTTGAACAAAAGAAACCCGACACAAAAAGCACACGTTGTATGACTGGGTTTATTTGAAGTTATAGAACAAGCAAAACTAAGCTATGGTGATAGAAATCAGAGCAGTGACTGCCTCTGGGGAGTGAGGACTGGTTGGATAGGGGCACAGGGAACTTTCTGGGATTATGGAAATGTGCTATGTCTTGAGTAGGGTGGCGGTTATACAAGTGTCAAAGCCTTGAACTGTGTACTTAAAGTAAATCATACCTCAGCTTTTAAAATTGAATATATAAAAAGGAAGTTTGGGAACCATGGCTTCCAGATAAGGAAATTTGGGCCTAAAGAGTCAAGTGAGGCCGGGCACGGTGGCTCACGCCTGTAATCCTAACACTCTGGGAGGCCGAGGCAGGAGGATCGCTCGAGGTCAGGAGTTTGAGACCAGCCTGGGCAAGAGCGAGACCCCATCTCTACTAAAAATAGAAAGGAATTAGCCAGGCAACTAAAAATATATATAGAAAAAGTTAGCTGGGCATGGTGGCACATGCCTGTAGTCGCAGCTACTGGGGAGGCTGAGGCAGAAGGATCGCTTGAGCCCAGGAGTTTGAGGTTGCTGTGAGCTAGGCTGATGCCACAGCACTCTAGCCCGGGCAACAGAGTGAGACTCTGTCTCCAAAAGAAAAAAAAAGGTCGAGTGACCTCTCCAGTGTGACAGATAAGGACTAACCTGCCAATGCTCTGCTCACGTCTGTCCTCACAATGCCCTGCTTCCCTAAACTAACACCAGTAGTTTTTTTTTTCATCATTCTCCTTTTCTTTCTGGAAAGCAGATGCTGCCTTAGACACATGCCCGGAGTTCTGGATTCAAATTGACTTCTCCTTGTGGGGGATCCTGCCCCCCACTTCCCAGTGTGAATTTGGGCAGCTGTCCAGAAGAAACAGGTTTTATAGGTTTTAGATCCTAGAAACAAGGCCGTGTGACTGCCTGGGCTCAGCTAGGAAACGTTCTTTGCTACCAGAAGCAGGAGGTCATTTAGCTGAACTGAATCACATAACTAAGCAGGCTCGGTGCCGTAACCACACAGCACACCTCTGCAGACAAGCTTGGCGTGTCCTGCCCAGTAGGGCCGTCACACACAAACACTTATCCCAGGGGCTCTGGCCAAGAGCTTTTTGTGTTTGTCACCTAAGCAATTTTTGGAGCCCTCTTGCTGGTATGTCTTTGTCCTAAATGTAATGCATTGTGTGGAAGAAATACACCAGCAAGAAAAGTCCATAAGTAAATTATGCCTCATAAATGTACGCTTTTGTTCTTTCTGACCAACAAACAAATGATGACATTATACCATCTGCATTCATTCTACACTTACTCATCGAGCACCTGTATGTGCCGGGCACACACTGTTCTACATGCTGGGGAAAGAGAACACTAGCTAACTCTGTTAAGGGGCATGGGCAACAGATGTATGAATAAAATTGCAAATTGCAATAGGAGTTTTGTGGAAATAAGTCAAGAATTCCAATAAAGAATAACTGGAAGGATTCTGCTTCAGATACACATGTCAGGGAAGGCTGCTCTGAAAACATGACATTGAAAAGGTGGGATTTACTCATAGGAAGAGTGGTAGAAATACCATCTAAGTGAGAGAGCATGTGCAAAGGCTCTGAGGCAGGGAGGAGCTCAGGATGGTGGAGGCTGAGAGGAGATAAGCCAGGGGAAGAGTGGCTCTAGATGCATCTGGAGAGATGGGCAGGGACCTGTTATTTAGGACCTCGCAGTCCAAAGGCGATGAGAAGGTTCAGTTTTATTCCAGCTGTGATTGGGCAGCTATTGAAGCATCCTAAGTGTGATTCAGTTTTTGTCATGGGATCCCCTTTGTTGCTCCATGGAGTAAGCAGGGGGTTACTGGGCTTTAGCAGCAACACCAGTCAGGGTGCTGGTGCAATAATCCATGGCAAGAGGCCATGGTGGCCTCGGTCACAAAGGTTGCCACAGAGATAAGAAGTAGGTGCATCCAAGGTGTATGTTGGCAGTGAAGACTTCCCGGCACTTGGGTGAGTAGGATGAGAAAAAGAAGGAATCTAGGAAACCTTCCAAGATTCTGGCTTGAGAGTGGATATGTGGAAGACTAGGGAAAGAGCATGTTTTGGGGAGATAAAGAGTTCTTTCTTGGATATGTTGAGGCTGAGATCCTATTAAACATCTGCATAGAGATGTCAAGTAGGCAGTTGAATATATGAGGTTGGAGCTTAGAAGAACAGTCAAGGCTGGAAAGACAAATTTGGGAGTCATTAGCATAAATGTATGGAATTTACAGCCAAGGGAGTTGATGAGAACATCTGGGAGAGGGTGTCGGTAAAGACCCAGGATGGGCTGTGAGGAACCCCAGCAATTAGGACTGACAAACAGCATGTTGTTTTGACTTCTCACCGCTGGCTTCCTTGTGTTCTTTGCTGTGCCGTTGGGTTCCATTGCCTTGGTGGTGCTTCCCACCTCCCTCTAAACAGCATGAGAGACAATTTACATGAAGAACCACATGCATCGTGAGAGAGGCTGGTAGGGGACAGGAAAGCGCAGCGGTGCTCACCGTCTGGGTGTTACTGGCACCATTTGCATTTTCTGCCACTTTCCTCCTCACTGTTGCCGTGTAAGGGAAATGAGGCAGAGCAAGCTTTGGTGCATTCTCCTTTGGGTGTGGCAGTAAAATGAAACGACCCTGTAAGAGAGTGCACAGTATGTGAATCCTTCAGAATGAAGCCCAAACGCCTTCACAGGCAGTGTCCCCCTGAGAGGCCGCCCTGCCTGGTCTCCCACCCTCTCCCTCCCTCACCTTCCCCTCCACAACGCTGGCTGACGTGCTGGTCCGTCTTCCTAGCATGTCTCTCTCCCTGCTGTCTCCTCCCTTCGGGCCCCCTGGCCACCCGCTACTTGCCCTTTTCCACCCTTCCAGCATCCCATTCATAGCGAATGCATCCTTCCCATCCCTTTCACTCCCCCACACGCTGGCCCAAGGGCTGGGGCATTCTCTGTGCCACACCATGTCACACTGGGCACCTTGTGTTGGGTGGAATGATATATTTAATATCCCAACCAGGAATTTTTATTAATCTCACTACTCTCACCTTCTCCTGGCCCTTAACCTGCATCAATTTCTTGATCAATTTCTTTACATACCCAGGCAATGGACACAGGCCAGGCAGGCTGCTTGAAGGCTGGAGGTATGGCTGGGGAAGGCACGTGCCAAAAACCTAAGTCTCTGGAGGATAGAGCTGGCCCAATGAAAATCTGAAGAGAGTGGGACCTTCCTGTACTGGGAGGAGAGGAGATGGTGAAGTGGGTTTGCCGGGAGGAAGAGGGTCAGACCTGCTGGGCTTGAGACACTTCAGAAAGTTCCCCACATGGCTGTCCAAAGACCCCAAGACCCCTTCTCCAATGAGCAAAGCCCATCCCTGGCTCCTGGACCCGAACTCGGGGTCCTGCCTGGTTACCTCCAGCGTGGGCTTCCTTGGACAGCGTGATGATCAGTTCAACGTGCCTACTCAGCTATAGTCCCCAGTTATTCATTCAAACACTAATCTAGGTGTTCCTGTGAACGTATTTATAGGTATGATGAAAGTCCATAGTCAGTTGCTTTCAGTGAGGGAGATTATCTTAGATAATCTGAGTGAACATGATCAAGGGCAGTGAAATGCCTTAAGAGCAGAACTGAGGCTTCCCTGGGGAAGAAATTCCACCTATGGACGGTAGAGTCAGCTCCTGCCCAAAGGTCCAGCCTGCCCTTCCTGCCTGCCCTAAGGATTTCGGACTTGCCTGGCCAGACCCCACAATCACGTAAGCCAACTCCTTGCAATAAATCTCTTACTATGTGTCTCCTACTGGCTCCGTTTCTCTGGCTGAACCCTGACTGATACAGGCCATATTCCAGTTATCTATTGCTGCATAACAAACTCCCACAAAACTGTGTGGCTAAAACAACAATCGGTTTACTCTGTTCGTGGATCCTGTAAGTCAAGGAGTTGGATAGGGCACCACAGGCATTGCTGTCTTCTCTGTGATAGCTGGGGCCTCTCCTGGGACGATTTGAATGGTTGGAATGATTCCATTGAAGGGGGTCATCGGACTGCGGGGCTGGAGGACCCGCTTCCAAGATGACTTGCTCATGCACACACCTGGCTCCTGGGCTGGGGGGGAGGCAGCCTGGGCTTGTGGGACTGCCGACTCCAGTGTCTCCATGTGGCCTCTTCTGCACGGCCATCTCAGGGAGGTGGCACTTTTTCCATCAATGGCAGCTCAAGGCTCCAACAGGGAATATTCCCAGATAACCAGGCAGAAGCGCATGGCCTCTCACAACCTAGCCCCAGAAGTCACACAGCATCACTTCTGCCGTAATCCATTCCTTGAAGTCGTCACACGCTCAACCAGGCTCAAGGGGAATTGACATAGACCCAGCCCCTCGATGGGAGGATGTCAGAGAATTTGTGGCCACATTTCAAAACTGCCACCAGCAGCCACCCAGGGCCCAGATCCCAGCAGGATGGACAAGGCTAAATGTCCCAGATTCGGCTCAGTCTCCACCGGGCTTGTGGTTGTGCCCTCTACAAGGTCCCGGCTCATCCATAAGCCCGAGAGAGACTGGGTTGGACTCTAGACTCCTAGAATTGGGTGGGTTGGAGGGAAAACTCCTCCTGAGCATGGAGATCATCCCAGAGCTGGGCAGTGACTAAAGACACCTAATGGTGACTGCTGCTGTCTGACTCCCACCTACACCAAGAACAAAGGTATCGCCTGGGCCTGGCGAAGTCTGACACGTCAAACATTTTTTCAGACTTAATAAATGCTGTTGAATGAAGGAATAAATGAATGAATGCACAAATAAAAGAAACTGTAAGTAAAGATCAACAGTTAAGAAAGTAAGTTTTATCCCACCAACGCTCAGGTTATCTGCTCTCTCTCCCTCACACGCTAAGTTTCCACTTTCCAGGAACGGGGCGGGGCGGGGGGGGGGAAATGCTGTGTTTGTTACTTTCTTCTGATTTCTAGGTGTTAGAGTCAGGGTAGCTGGGTTTGAGTCCCAGCTCATCCACTGACTAACTGGGTGGCCCTGAGCAATTTAGTTGAGCTTGGTTTCTTTACCTGTCAAATAGAAACCATGTGGTGCCCACATCAGCATGCTGCCGTGAGGAATGCATGCACTCGCACACGTGACATGCTTAGACCTGGCCTGCAATATCGCAAGAGCTAAGTAAACGCCAGCACTTATCGTCCTTATCACTATACTTATTATGATTATTACTACTCTTGTTCTCTGTAGCTCTTTCATCAAAGATCAAAGTTAGTCATCAAAGCAACTCTCACTCCAGCCATCCAAGGCATAAAATAGGTCCAGGGAGGCAGATGTGATATTCCAAATGCTCATCACTGGCACAGAGCACTGTGGACACTGCAGTGACGTGAGGTGGCCAATTTTGCAAGAGTCTTCAGTGAGTTTGAAATGGTGAGTTACGGGAGTCATTGAATCTAATTTCTTGCACAGATGGAGGGATGTTAAGGTGAGAGACTGACGAGTAAACTGAGTCAGTGGGCAGAGAGGAGAGAGTCAAACAAAGGCTGCATGTGAGTAACAGCAGCTCTGCCACGAACATCAGGGTGGAGAGTTTGCATGTGTTTCTCATGAGCTGGAGGTGGGCCACCTGAGAGAGAGGGCAGCCAGGAGGGACAAATGGACTCCTCCGGAGAGTGGTCTGTGCCGGGGAAACCAATGGAGAACAGGGAGTGGGGGCGGGAGCAGCGGCTGGAGGAGGATGGTCCCCCTGCGCCTTGGGGAGCTGTGGTTGGGACCCAGCGGGGAGATCTCTGATCAATCCATGACTGTGTTCACGGAAGAGTTAGCCTAAAATGCCTGCCAGACCCCCAGAGTATGACAAACCATCTCATAACACTATGCGACAAGTAAGAACTGTCTATAACCCCTGTCCTGTGTCCCTATCAGAAAAGGCCAGAAGCCACTTCCTTAGCAGAGAGGGAAGGTGAGGAAGGTGTGGTGGCCACATCTCCTCCAGGTGCACCTGGATCTGTGCTGGTTCACCTGGGGCTGGGGACAGGGAGATTTAACTCTAAATCACATTTGGAGTTTTGACTATTACATGATTCTGGACAACCTAACCAGCAATTTGGGCCTGTGTGTGCGAGTGATTGTAAGACTGCCTAGAACCTAAGCATGAGCAGAAAAATCACACCAAAGTTTTCATCCCAGACCGAGTTAAAATTTCCCCCCAGCGAATACAGTTTAAAGAGACAGACAGAGGGAGAAAAAAGATAAAGGCTGTTTGCATTGTAGCCTACGTACCAGCGTGTTCACTGTGTTAATTACAGGTATTCACACTTTTATGCTTCTCCGCAGTGACAGAAATTATTGTAGAGTGTTTTGCGGCACTACAGACAATGATGTGATACAGTGATATACTTATTTTCCTGTTATTAATAGTCTTGTGTTTTAAGTGCAAACTTCAGTCTATCAGACCCTGCTGTTTCAGAATAGTGACTTCCAAATTGTCTAGAGAATAATAAAACATCAGAAAAATATATTTAACATCACTGCTAATCAAAGAGAGGTAAGTTAAAACAAGATACCATATTTCATCTGTGGAATAGGCCAAGGTTAAAAAATGATAATGCTCAGAGTTAGAGCTAGTGCTATGAAAGGAGAATGTACACACTCCTGAAGGAGTGTGAGCCACCACTGTGTTTTGAAAAGCAATTCATAATACCTATTGGGAACTTGAAAAATGTTCCTGACTCTTTGATGCAGCCATCCACATGTAAAATGCACGCCAGGAAATAGTCTGAGAGATACACAAAGATGTATGTTTTTTCCAGAAAACTGGAAACAACTTCAGTATCTGTTAATAAGAGATTAAAGACTTATTTCATGCACTGGAATATTGTGCAGCTGTTAAAAGATACGCCATAACAAATTATTGCATGATGCACAAAAATGCTTATAATGCTTTGAAGCAAGAGACTACACTAAATTTTTCTATATTTTATTCATATATACAGAGTTTAAAAATCAATCAAGCAAAAAAAAACTGATCAAGCAAACATGCAAGAATTTGTATGAAAATTTTAACATTGTTTATCTCTAGGAGTTAGAAATAATAACAGCATTTTTTTCCCTTTCACTTAGTTTTCTAAATTTTCTACAAAGACCACATACTGCCTTCACTAACATAAAAAGCCCCATTCACATTGCTGGGCACATGCCTAGAATTGGAATTGCTGGGTGTGTGGTTTGTATTTGGCTTCAGCAGATACTGCTAGTTTCCAAACAAAAATTGATGGTAAATATGACATATTGTTCTTTGTTAATATTTTTTGTTAGAAGTTTAACACAAAATTTACACTTGCACCAGCAGGGTATGTGAATGGCTGTTGCTCTGCATCCTTGTCAGCACTTGGTATTATCAGTGTTTTTAATTTAGCCATTCTGGTGGTATTAGGTCATTAAGCTAATAAGCCTACCCATTAAGGTTCAACAACCCTAAACCTAGGGAAGGGGGGCTTCTGCTCTCAATGCCCCACACTTCAGAGAACCCCACATTTCTTCTGAACACTGTCAAGGCCTTATAAAACTATTTCTCCGTATTTCTGGCCGTCTGTCCTCAACAAAATGCAACTACGTCCAAATATCATGAAGGTGTATTGATTGTGCCACAGCCAACATCAGAGACTGGCACTGTCTCTGATGTTTGAGAGGTGGCAAGAATTAACATGGAGGAAGCATGTACCCAGAGAAAACACAGATTAATTAATTTATTAAATCCGCCCTCTCCTGTCACATGGATGCAATAGATTCCTGCATAAAGAGTTCCTTTTCCCATCATACTGAACATGATTTTCTTGCTTTTCTTCATGTTCTAATTCAGGCTTCTGGAGGTCCATGTGGATAACTGTATTGTGCACAATCACTGCACATTGCAGCGAGGAACACTTTGTCACATTAACCGATCAACCACCATCCTAAATTTGCATTGTGCACAAGTCTAGATACTATGGACATTTTG
This sequence comes from Lepilemur ruficaudatus, assembly GCA_963574885.1. Lineage (NCBI taxonomy): Eukaryota > Metazoa > Chordata > Mammalia > Primates > Lepilemuridae > Lepilemur > Lepilemur ruficaudatus. The sequence goes on from CAUYRT010061000.1 coordinate 14,825, forward strand.
GCCTAGGTAATTCTTGCAAGTGTCTGTCCTGTATATTGCAGAATGTTTACCAGCATCCCTGGCCTCTACTCACGTAGATGCCAGTAGCCCATCCACTTCAGTATGACCAGCAAATTGTCTCCAGACATTGCCAAGTGTTTCCTGCAGGGCAGAATCACCCTGAGTTGAGAACTACTGGTCTAGACACAACAAGCGTGATGTAGGATACTGGTTCTTTACATGAAAAACTAGGTGGTCATTGAATGCTGGAGTGGTGCACATTTAATTAATAGAAGTATTTAATAAGATTTAATTAACTTTTTAAAAATTAAATTAAAATTTCTTGACTTTAATTAAATAATTTTTATTTAGAATTTTGATAGTCAACATATAATTTTTAGCTTTACTTTTAATTTTAATAGATAATTTTGAAGTTCTAGGGTAAAAGAACTTTTAAAACATACTTAAAAGTTACTTTAATTTTTTACTTTTACATTTGCTTTCACTTAAATTTTTTATAAAAATTTAATAAAATTGTATATACCTTGAATATATTTTTAATCCTGTAGATTATTACCATTAATTGAATTAAAATTACATAAAAGTCTTGATTATAACAATGTAATTGGTGATTTTGCTAAGATGAAAGCAAGAAGAATAACTTTTATGGAATAAACGTATAATCTTTTGTGAATTATGTCTTTATTTTACTACTCATCCAAACACCACTGGCCCATTAACAGAGCACACAGATGTGCAAATATTAATTCAATTCAATAATCTTGGATATTTTAATGATTTTCAGTCATATAAAAACTATAACTTTATTCATCTTTGCAATACTGTCATTATGAAGTTCTATTTGTTAAAGCAAGAAGATAAAACATGTTTTTAACAGTTTTGTTAGCTTGATGAGCTAGCATTTAAATATTTAGCTTTGATATTTAGTACTAGGTTTAATTAAAATCTAGCACCGAATGGCTCACTAAATTAATCAGGCTTTGTATTTTTGTATTAGAATAGCACGTGACCTTCAGCTCTCACTCCCACCCCAAGCCACATAATGGGAGGGACAGGCTCTTCTCCTTGTGAATGTAATTTACATTTTTCTGATTACAGGTGAGGTTGAGCACCTTTTTTGTTTACTAATCATTTGGATGTGCTCTCTTGTGACGTGTGTGATCAAGATCATTACATGTTTTTCCATATGTTTTCTTACCCTTTTTAAATTGATTTGTCAATTTTATGTATTCTGAAAATAAACCTTCTATTGATTATATGTCTTGCACATATACTCCCCCACTCCATGGCTTGAATTTTCTTCTCTTAACAGTTTATTTTGAAGAATGATGCTCTTTCTTTTGCTGTGTTTCAGAGACAGGATCTCGTTCTGTCACCCAGTCTGGAGTGCAGTGGCATCATCATACCTCACTGCAGCCTCTATCTCCCGACTCAAGCCATCCTCCTGCCTCAGCCTCCCGAGTAGCTGGAACTACGGGCACGCACCACCACACTCGACCTGAACTGATGTTCTTAAGTTTAATGTAGCCCTATTTATTAATCCTTTTCTTCATCATTATTCCTTTTTCGGGTTCTGCTTAAGAATCTTTCCCTCATAAAGGTCAGAAAAATACTCTCCTGTTTTGTCTTTTATCATTTTTGTTGCTTTGACTTTCTCTCCTGAACCCACAATCCACCTGGAATTGATTTTTATGTATGGTATGCAGTAAGGGGTCAAGGTTCATTTTTTGTGTATACAAAAATCCAGAAGAATCAACAGATAAATTACTACAATCAATAGAGGAATAGGGTGAAGTTGCCAAGATCAATATACAAATGTCAATTGTATTGCTAAGTCCCAGCAAAAAAATCAGAAAATGCAATTGCCTTTATATTATAATAACATCAAAAGCATCAGATACTTAGGAATAAATTTAATGAAAGTTCAGAAGATCTTTTCTTTTTTTGGAGACAGAGTCTCACTCTGTTGCCCAGGCTGGAGTGCAGTGGCATGACTATTGTCAGGAATGGGGCAGGGCCCACACAAATATATTTTGCTTTTAAGTTAGGGGCTCAGCATAAAATGGAGTTGGGGGGGCGCAGGAATCATATCCACGTTTGTAAATGGGCTGATGTCTGCACAGCACTTTCAGAAACTGAGGAGCAGAAGCCAGGGGCTCTCCACAAACAGCTCATACCAGGAGTGAACTGGGAATGGGGGCCTCGAAGACAGATGCTTGTAGCCACGTTTAGAGAACTGGGGACAGAACTGACTTGGGAAGCAGATCGCAGAGCTGTGGGCAGAGAAGGGGGATCCCAACCCGAGAGGACACGACGGTGCTTGAGATGGGGCAGGCAGAAGACAGAAAAGCCGACAACGAAGGAGATGTATTAATTTGAGACACAGGGACCTTGATCACAATGCAGAAGGCTCAGAATAGGACGTTACAAGGCCCTGAGAGACTGGCTTTTTTGTTAATAGCCATTCAGGCTGGTTTATATGGGGGATGGGAGCCAGTTCAGGGTTATCTGGGCACCTCATTGTTTGGTTTGGGCTTTGTTGTTTAGACAAGAGGCAGCTCCCATGTTGGGGAGCCAGTGAGCTGTCTGCCATTGCTCTGTCCTGGCTTGGGACCTTAGAAACCCCTTTGAAGTAACATCATTCCTACAGGTGCCTGAGCCAGGGGCTCCAGCTGCAACCTCGAGCTGACACTCCAGTTCTACCCCGACTCCTGCTTTGCAGAGAACCCTCGCTGGCTTCCCAGCCCCCGGCAGCTTTTCCCAGCTGGGCATTGGCTCAGTCAGCTCGGGCTGCCATAACCAGATACCACAGACTGGGTGGTTTAAACAAAAGATGTTTATTTCTCGTGGTTTTGGAGGCTGAGAAGGCCAAGATCAAGATTCCAGCAGGGCAAGTTTCATTTTGACACTTCTCCTCTTTGCTTGTAGGCAGCCGCCCTCCTGCTGTGTGCACGGGGAGGCAGAGCTCTTTCTCTCTTCCTCTTCTTATAAGAGCACTGATCCCATGATGGGGGCCCACCCTCATGACCTCATCTAACCCTAATTACCGCTCTGCTGTGGTCTGAATGTGTCCCCCAAAATTCATAGGTTGAAACTCAATGACCAGTGTGAGAGTATTAAGAGGCGGGGCCTTTAAGAGGTGATTATGTTGATGAGGAGGGTGGAGCCCTCGTGGATGGGATTAGAGCCCTTATATAGAAGGGCTTGAGGGAGAGCGTTCACCTGTTTCTGTCTCTTCTGCCCCGTGAGGACCCAGCATTCACCCCTGCCGGAGAATGCTGCAACAAGGCACCACCCTGGAAGCAGACACGGCCCTCCCAGGCGCAGAACCTGCGGCACCTTAACCTTGGACTTCCGAGCCTCCAGAACTGTGAGCAATACATCTCTGTTCTTTTAAATTATCCAGTGAGGCATTTTGTTACAGCAGCACAGATGGACTAAGACACCCCCAGAGGCCCCCAACTCCAGACACCGTCACATTAGGGATGAGGGCTCCCACATGTGAATTCCGAGTGGCTACAAATCAGTCCATGGCAGGCGAGCTACTCGCTTCAGGAGTTCTGCCACTTTCCCTCTCCCCGTGCTATTACTTACTCTTTTTATTTGTTTAAGTGGACCCACCTTAGCTCACCTTTTAACTTTAATTTAATTTAAAGGAAGATTTAATCACCACCATAATAGAAAAAGGTGTTTGCCATGCTGCAAACCCCAGCTCACCTGCGTGTATGGCCGTGCAGGGCCAAATGCATTCTGCTGCCTTTCCTGGGAGGATTGGATCCCAAGAATTAAGCTGATTAACCCTAGCTGCAGTAACAAGGAGCACGAACTCCGAGTGGCTTCACTCTCTAAAGCAGGGGTCAGCACACGGCGGCCCACAGGCCAGATCTGGCCCACTGCCTGTTTTTGCGTGGAGTCCACAAAAGACGGTAGTACGTTCACGCGTATCCTGTCTTGGCTGCTTTTGTGCTGACAAAAGAGTTGAGCAGTTAGAACACAGACTGTGGACGGCCAAGCCTCAAATGTTTAACTCTTGTGCACTTCTCAGGAAAAGCTCGCTGAGCCAACTCTGCAGGTTTCTATCTCGCTGCTGTCAGAGTGCAGTTAGGTTGGGCAGGCAGCTTTTCACGAGCTGTGACGGGACATCTTTCCACCTCGTGTTGGGACCTGGGTTGCGTTCCCAAGGAGCAGATCCTGAATGGTCCTGGGAAGCCCCCTTAGGGGCTCCTGGGGGCAGGTCGCTTCCCTCCCACTCCCACCCATGCATGGCCACCTCTATCAGCAAGGAGGCCGGGGGATGTGGGCAGTTTGCGCAGGAAGAGGAAACGGGATTGATGAACTTCTAGATAGGGTTTGCATTAGTAACTTTTATTTAAACTTTAGTTTCAAGAAGCTATCAGAGTGATCCCTCAAATCTATATTTCTGGACTTGTTAAGTAACTTAGTGATGGGAAAAGCATTCCTGAAACCGCTGCCATATCGCACCTTCCAAGTGTTTCTGCACAGGCTTCGAGACATTTTCAAGCTATTGTCTGTGCAAGTTCGGGTGGTTGAAAGGTATTTGCTTATGGCTGAGTGAGGGGGAGAACTCACAGCAAGCCGTGCCCCCCTCACCTCTGGCACACGGTAATAATATTGAGATGAGATGGCTATTATGGGATGCCTACTCTGTGCCAGGCACTTGGCCACATCAACTCGTATCCATAACATGGTAAACAGCCTCCTGGATAGAAATATCAGCTAAGAATTCTTATGTCCTTATATGTTAACTCATGTAATCCTGGTAAAATTACTGAAACTCCTTGTCCTTCAATTTTCTCATCTGTAAAATAAGGGTGAGAACAGCTGCCCCTAATATCCATTCTTCCTTTCTAATAGTCCATCCACCACCACTACCAACTTTTAGCTGCATGCATGGCTGCCTGGGATAATGAGTACATCTTCCAGGCTTCCTTGAGGTATGTGATTAAGTTCTAGACAATGAGATATAAGCAGAAATGTCATATGCAACTTCTGGGGAGTGTCCCAAGGGAGCAAGCATGCATTTCTTCAACTGTTCCTTCTTCCTGCTGGTTGAAATATGGATGTGATGGCTGGTTCTTGGGCAGCCATTTTGTACTATGAGGACGCACTAGATATTGAGGATGGCAGAGCAAAAGGACACCATCAAGCCATGTGTCAGCCTATGGCTGCTTCCCTTTGGACATATTTACCTGGCAGAAAAATTAACTGTGATCTCATTTAAGCCTCTGACGGTTGATCAGCTACATTGGTATCATTTAGGAATTTGTTAGAAATGCAGAATCAGAATCTGCATTTTAACAAGATCCACAAGTGGTTTGCGTACAAAACAAAATTTGAGAAGCTCTGATTTGAGCTACTATTATTTGAGGGCCTATCACTCACAGCTGAATTCAGTCCTGACTAATGCACCACCCCAGGCACTGCTGGAGGGAATAAATGAGTCACTAAGATAAAGCAGCTTGTGCAGGGCTCTGCCCAGCATGGGGAGCTAATTATTGGGTTACATTGCCTTGGGGGTGGTTCTGTGGTATAGAGTACAGGCTTATAGCCACATCGCCATCTGCCCCCATAGGCCCAAAGATGTCCCCTAACTCTGTGTGAAATCTCGGAGACAGAGCAGAGAGGGTGCAGTACTTGCTGGGTTGAGAGGTTGTGCAGAAGCCACTCATTTGGGATGAGGCAGGGAGAGGTCCTGGGATGAGTCTCACAGAGCCAGCCTCTCAGCCTCTCCCCAAATGATGCGGGCCTAGGGCAGGAGGGGAAGGAGGTTTTAGGCCGTTGCTGCCAGCGTCCTCTGAGTAGGGTGGCATGTGTGGGACACAAAGGACCTCTTCATACCGTGCACTAGCATGAGAACAGCCGGGGCCTGGTCTCCCGTTCCGGTCCTCTGGCTGTGGAGGGAGAAACCGGGATGGTGGTTGGTTCTGCCGCTGTACTTATCCCCAATTTTCAGGTTGGCCAAGCTTCATCCCTCCTGGTGTGTGACTGATGGGGCTCTCCGCAGGGCCTCCCATTATGGTCTGAAGGACACAGTGGCCTAGTTTCCGTGGGGGTGCAGGGAGACTGGTGATGCAGGGACCGTAGCCCACAGCCTGGGGTGTTGATGGGGCAGGAAGAGTTTTTCTGAGCAGGGGGCCATGGAGGTGGTCCGGAGGTGAGGGGCCCTGCAAAGATACCCCAGCGCAGCCGAGGCAGAGAGAGACCTGTGGTGGAAAGGCCAGAACTGACCTGGGCTGCAGGTCCCCTGCGTGCCAAGCAGGGCTGCAGTGCTCTGTGCCTGCTCTCCAGCCACCTGTCTGGTGGCAAGAGCTTGCCATCAGACGGCTTTGGGTGGCTTGGGTGGGTCCCCTGCTGGCAGACTCGCCTGGGTGGCTGGACTGAGCTCTGTGCTGCGTGGTTCTGTGTGTCTGTCTGTCCCTGTGTCTCACCATCCCTATCTCCCCAGTACCCGGAAGCAGCATCACACAGGGACTAAGTGGTCTCAGGAGCCACGCTGCCGCTGCCCCAGTCCCAGCTCTAGCTGTTTGCCCATGGACAGATGACTTTGTTTGCTGGGCCTCAGTGTTTCCATCTGTCATGGAGCTCATAGGGCTGTTGGGAGAATCGAATGAGGTGACCCCACAGAGTCCTCGCGGTGAGCTCCCAAGGAATCGCAGCTGACGGCTCCCCTGCCCCATCCAACAAGGTCCTGCACTCCTCCCAGGCAGCTCCGGGGCACAGCGGGGAAGGGCCTGCACCTGTCAGGAGGCCGGACATGCGCTGGGGGGAGGTGAGGGCAGGAGCTCTCCCTCTCCTTCCCCTCCCTTCTCAATAACCCACCTCTATAGCCCTGCCCTCCCTCAGAGTGGCATCTCAAGTCACAGCCCTTCAGCCATCACAGAAAGCAGAGAATGCCTGGCACCGCCACCCACCAGCTGCGTGACCGAGCCTCAGTTTCCCCAGGTGCAAGGTGGAGGTGGAGTCACCTTTGCCCTTCACACCCCCAGGGCTGGCTGGAGCTGAGAGAAGACCGCAGCCTCTCCTGGTCTGTGTTCTCTGTCCCGTTCATGGGGCCGTTCAGATGCCACCTGTGTGCTGTTGGCGTTTATACCAGTCAGGTTAGGTTAGGCTGTGCACAGCGGCAAATTCCCCCCCAAATCAGAGCAGGTTCCCTTCTTGCTTACACAGCTCTAGTGAGGGCCAGGGATGCCCAGGGCAGCTCTCTGCCATGTGCTAGCTCCACGTCCAGGTGCTGCCATCCTGGCAGCCTCCTCCTCAGCACGGAATCCAGTCCCCGGAGTAGCGGGAGGAGAGAGCTGGAGGGCTACACACTGACCCTTGGGTGCTGTACTCGGGAGTCCCAGACGCCACTTCTCATGTTGCTAGAATGTTCACGTGGCTTCGCCTCCCTGCGAGGAGGCTGGGGAACGTGGGAGCGCTCGGCGACCTGGTTCACAGCAAACGTCTTGCCAGAGACTCTCTTCCTGTCTCAACCTTCTGGCTTTGTCTTCTCAGCCCGTGGGACATTTAAAAGCCTGCACTGTGGCTCCAGGCAAAAAATGGCACCATCCCTAGGCCATGCCCAGCTGCAGGGGAAGATCTGGCCAGGAGTCTTACCAAGGCGTCAGTACAAGTCCAGTCTCCAAGTGTGGGGAGAAGAGTTTAATGGCAAACCCAAAGGGCCAACCAGTCCAGTGACCAAGGTCAGAGCCAAGGGTCACAAGCCCCAGACTTTGAATGGAGGAGGGCAGAGACAGTCGTGCAGAGTCAGCGCAGAGCACATAGCCTTCCCGGCCTCCTTGTTCAGAACGGAGTCCGGAGTCCCCCCTCTTGTGAAATCCCCTTACTTCCATACAGTTACAAACAGAAGGGGATTGTGTTTCTCAAAAGCCATCAATCCCTTAATTGGCTCTCCCTGTTACTTGGGTTCTTACTAAGGTTACTTGGGACTGAGCCACACGCCCTCAAGTAACTGATCAGCTTGAAGGACACGTTTTACAGCGCCACTGTCCCGCGTGCTGTGGCCGGGGCTGTCTCCAGCCTAGATGCTCTGCTCTAATCTCTTTTTTAGTTATTATTTTTTGCTTAAGTCCGTTGTTGCCTTGTGGGCGACTCTGACATTTTCACACAGCTCAAGGTCTTCCTGGGAGATGTCATCCTGTCTTTTAAAGCAGGAATTCTTCCAGCGGGATTTTACCCAGGGACAGAGGTGGCAATGTGGGAACCTTTTCCAGGCGGGGGACACTACAGCCCGGCTGTCCCCAGCCCTGAGCGAATCCACACACACCCGAGGGGTAGCAGGAGGGCGGTTTTGCCTGTCGGGATCCATCCTCTCCTCTCCTAACAGGGCTCTGGCTCCTCTGGGGACCTGTCTTGTTTGGGATCCCCCAGAAGCAAATTCTGAGACAGGGATTCAGTATAGGTCGTTACTTAGAAGGTGATGCCCAGAAACTCTGGGGGGCGGGGGAGAGATAGGACAGGGAAAGGTGCTGTTGTCAAGCCAGTCTCCGCTGCTGCGGGCACTTGGAGTTTCCGTCCCCTCCCTGGGGAACTCCAGGAGATGGTGCAGAACGCGCTCCTCAGTTACCCCAGCCCAGATGCCGCTCTGGGTGTTTATCCACCGCTTTCCTCCCCTGCTTCTGGGGATAATGATTCCCCCGCGTGTCATTCCTGCAGGGAAAAGCCCCTGGCAGAGTGGTGAACAAGTCTGGGTGCAGAGCGGGATGTCCATGAGCTTCAAGCAAATTCGTCAGTCAGCATGTTCCCCGGCCCCGGATGCACACGGGTTCCTGGGCAGCCAGGCGACCTGAAGTGGGTCAGTGCGGGAGGCCGAGATTCAGCTGGTTGGTGAAGGGGAGGGGACAGCCCTCTGTGTGCCAACTTACGGGGCTGGAGGGGGTGGCCTGTGGGAAGAGGATGCTTTTCACTGATGTCAGCTCAGAGGAAATCAGAGCTGAGAGACTCCGATGGCATCATTTGAGCACCTCATTTTTCTTTAATTTTAATTTTTCTTATTGTGGTAAAATATACACAGCATAAAATGTAACATTTTAACCCTTTTTAAGGACACTTCTGTGGCATTAAGTCCATTCACATTGCTCTGCAGCATTTTTTTTAAGTCTTTGGATATTGATTCTTGGGAACAGGGCATAGCCACCATAGTATATTTTTCAGGGTTGTTGGTACATCTGTTTACATGGTTGGGCAACAGACCAAAAAACAGTCTCCTCTGGCTAAGGAGTCGGAAATGCACACACGACCTCAGCCATCACGGACTGTGTGCATGTCCCGCCGTGACCCAGGCCTCCCAAGCCCGCCTCACTCTGTGCCCGTCACATGGAGGAAAACACTTCATCCCAGGCTTAGAGAAGTGCTTGGTGCTGGGGGCGGAACTTCTCTTGCACCAGGGGCCAGCATTTGTTCTAGCTCTGAAACAGCCCCTGCTCTCTTCCGAGTCCGAATCTTCTGTTGCTCCGGGTTTCTGTATCCCCATCATATTTGGGAGCGTCCCTTTTCCTGGATTCTTCAGGGTGATAGCTGGGTGCAGACAGACACGCATGGCACAGTCATTCCCTGATCAGGACCATGATCCACCGCCCCAACCCTCTCTGTTTCCTCTGCCTTTACAACTGAGCCTGGGGGTCCTCAGCTGGGCCCTGGGCCAGGGGTCTTGGCATTTCCCTGGAGACTCACCGTGTGGTGGCTGTGAGCAGTTTGCTTGTCTCCTCATGGGGCCTGCGCTGCGCTGCAGAGGGAGAGGGTGCCCGTGTCCGGGGTGCACGGGGGTGCGCTGGGTTGGGGGTGTGCATTCCTGGCTGTCACTCTAAAGCCTTTAACATAATCTCTCCAAGCCCCTTCTGAGAAAGTGTTCTGGGGTCAGGATCTGGGGTTGGGTAAAAAGGTTATTAGACTCATAAAGGGCTGCGTGTGTTTGATCTTTTGAGCAGTTCAAGGAGTTTGCCAGACACATGAAAGGCCAGAGGAGCCCTGGCGATTAAGCTCCCTGTTTAGCCGACAAGGAGTGTTTTCTGTTTTGTTTTGTTCTTTTGCAGATTTTAAGGCTTCCTCCCCTTACCTCTTTTTAGCTTTCTTTCTCTCTCATCTTTGTGTATCTCTCAGTATGTCTCTCTGTGTATGTCTCTGTATCTCTGTCTCTGAATATCTCTGCCTAAGTGTCTGAGTCTTTGTCTCTCTCTGTCTCTCTCCAGCCCAGTGCAGAGACCTTGGCATGGGACATGGGCGCGTCAGGGCCAGCTGCAACTAGACACCACAGGGAGACCAGCCAGGCCCGGGCTCTCTGAAGGGGAGCGATCTGTTACTTTTTGGGGGAGAAATCTGGCCATATATTCTGTGCCAGCCCCCTCTGCCTCACTGGCCCCCTGGGCCCTTCTGGGGCATTTCTGTCCTAGTCGCCCCCACTACGGGGCTGTTATTGTTCAACTGTAGCTCAGAGTAGAGCAGCTCTACTGTCAGGGTGGTCTGGACCTAACAGGGAAGAAAAGACACTCCAGTGTCGAGAGATGTTTAGGATTTATGTACAACCAATTTATAAAGAAAACATTATACGGGACATCTGACCAGTTTACCTTGATCTCTACATGTCTGTGTGGTCACAAAACGATCTGATTGATCTTACTGAGAAAACCCTGTATCTGGGGGTCACTGATATTTGAGCAAAGGTGGCATCCACGTTTACCATGTGTTAGGGTGGAAAGCCTAATAGGTGGTCACGGTGTGGGTGGAGAAAGATTTCTCACACAGAGATTAAGATACATAAAAGTAAAATTTATTTTGTCTTCTTAGAAGGAAAGAGAGAATGAGAGAGTGAAAGAGTGAGGGGAAGGAGGTGGGGAGAGCACAGAGACCGCGGGCATCCCAAAGAGAAGGGGGTGCAGCAGCCAGGCCAAGTGGCTCGCTGATTTTAAGGGGGATGAAGAGAAAAAAACCAGTGACGGCTGTCAGCTGATAGCAAAGGCGGCAGCAGGATGTCAAAGTCCAAGAGTTGGTTTCCTGCCTTTCCTTGGGGAAGGGATTATCGCAGGAGAGGTGACTCTGCCTTGGAGATACAGTTGAGGCCTGGAGCTTGTTCTCCTGCTGTTTACTCAAGAGCTCTGTAAAAGCAGATTTGCAAAACACAATTCTGAAAGAGATTTACATCTCTTTTCCATCCATTCAGTTATTTTCAGAAGTTGTGCAAAACACAACTCCTGCAGGGTGCTTGTCAGTGAGAGAACTCATAGGATTGATCTTTAGCTGTTAACTGGGGAAACTGTGGGATTAGGTATTTTTACAAGGCCGCCCCTTTCACCATGCATTTAGGGGGGTGTGGGGAGCGTGTGCCCCAGAGCCTGACGGCCCCGAGGCAGCCACAGGACATCGTGGGCCCAGGCCCCAGGCGAACAAGCGAGCGGTGGGAACGTGAGGACGTGGCCCTCTGCGGCCTCGGGGCTCAGCCGTGAAAGGCCGCTTGACCAGTGGGGACGCGAGCAGAATAGTGTCCACATAGGAAGAGAAACCCGGCAACTCTGCGCGGGTGGATGGAGTCAGAGGCAAGATAGCGAGGAAACAGGCCCTGCCGTGAAGAGCAGTCCCCGCCAGCAGAGCTGATCTAGCAGAAGCCACCCGACGCGGTGGCACAGCGACTTGGCAGCGTGTGCACGTGCGTGTGCACGTGTGTACACTGTGTGCGCGCGTGGGCTTGTGTTTTGGCGGATCTTCCGCTAATCTCCTATCTGGGGCTGCTCCCCTCCCTTCGCTACCCTCCTGCAAATCTGAGGCCCCACAGAAAGGGCGGGCACATAACACAAAGCTAGATTTTTTAAAGCCAGGAGAGGGGGATGGAGGTGGGGTCTGGAAGATGGGCCTAAGGCACATTCTCTCCTCCCGCCCAGGAAGGCAACGGCTTAGACATTTCAGCAAATCCCTGAAGGGCTTGTTCATGCACCAGCTTTATTCGCAATGGCCCCCAAACTGCTCAACTGTCCCAACCAGATGTGGTACGTCCACACAGTGGCATGCCACTGAGCAATGAAAGTGAGGCGTGAGGATGCACACTGCAGGAGGTTAAGTCTCTGCAGCTGTTCCCGGGACTGCGGCGAGGCGGGGCGGGCAGGGAGGTGGGCCCGGCAGAGGGGCGTGGCTGGCGGGGCCGGGGGCGGGGCCTGCCCTGGTGGGGCGGGGCTGGCCGTGGGGTTGACTTGGAGGAGTGGGAGAGCGTTTTCTGGGTTAGTGGGAATACTCTGTATCTAGATAGTGTGCAGTACACACAGGTGTAAACATCTGTCAAAACTCACGGAGTCGAACCTTTAAGATCTAATTGACTGTATATATACTCTAACTCAATTTAGAAAATAGCCTGCCAATTAAGAAAAAGAAAAAAAAGAGGGAGTGGAAAGAGTAGGGTGCAGCCTGGCTTCTCAAGGGTCCCCAGGGCAAACGTAGGCGCCCACTACGCTAAAGCCGGCCTGGCCAGCACAGTGCCCACCACCCAGCAGAGGCTGCCAGGTAGGGTGGGCAGAGTCCAGGAGCCAGGCTCCTTCAGTCGTGCCAGTGCCACACGGGCTCACCCTAGGCACACCCTGGTGTGGCCCTGTGGAGAGAAATTCCCAGGTTTTAAGAGAAGCCATAAATCCTGATTTTCATGTAGAATCTTTCTGTTTTTAATATTGGCAGCTAATGCCTAAATTGCAAAACACTAAGTGGACCTCAAAACATGCTGCAGTAGACACCTGTAATCCCAACTTTGGGGGGGCTGAAGTGGGGGGGTCGCTGGAGGTGGGCGTTCCAGACCAGCCTGGGCAACATAGCAAGACCCCATCTCTACAAAATATTAAAAAATTAGCTGGGCATGGTGGCACGCGCCTGTAGTCCCACCTACCCTAGAGGCTGAGGCTGGAGAATCACTTGAGCCCAGGAGGTCGAGGTCACAGTGAGCTATGACCTTGCCACTGCACTCTAGCCTGGGCAACAGAGCAAGACCCTGTCTCTCAAAAACAAGAACAAAAACGAAAATGCATCAGGCTTTGTTGCCGCTTTACTGTCTTGTCCCTAAAAGCTTTATCTTCAAAGTGTTTCAGGTGACCTCAGGGCTATTGGAGGTTCTTATGTGTTTGGGGTGTACCACAAATTCTGGGGTCATAGGACTTTTAACCCAGTCACACCAGTGGTTGATGGCAAGATCAGGAGCCTGCACCCCTCTGACCTCACCACCTCCGGGCTTGGGATTTGAGCTTCCCAGCAGGAGTTTCTCCTGAATCAGATGCCTTACAACACCACATCCGCTCCAGGAAGCACGAGATGTTCCTGGGTCAGCATTAAGGGATAGCAAATGGGGCACCCACATTGTCCTGCGCAGGTAGACTGGGGCATTGAGCCAGACTCGGAAAGAAAACATTTGCCCCAGTAAATCTCAGTACGTGGTTCCCGTTTGGAGTAGAATGAGCAGCTCCTGCTGTCACTGAGAGGTTTAGAAGTTGACATTTGCCAGGCGATAATTTCATCAGAAATTACAGAAGCCGCCCCTGGGAGCCCTCAGATCTCTGGAGAGGAGAGACATGGCTTGTTTGCTGAGGAGATGGAGAGAGTGAGGAGTCTCCAGAGGCCTGGAGCAAAACTCCTCAACAGCCAGCTTGTCCCCAAGTGCCTGGGTGTCAGATTAAACTCACAACCTCTGAGGGAGGGTGGGTGTGATTCGGATAGGAGTAGGGACAGTGGGGTCGCTGAGGCAGGAAGTGGCTGAGAGCTGGCCTCATACACACCCACACTGAGGAGGGTGCAGCTGCTGCAACTGCCTGAAGGGAAAGTCATTTCTCACGTGCAGGTTGTTTCTTGTGTGAATATTCCCCGAGACCCCCGGCATGCCAGGCGCCTTTGTCCTATTCCAGTCTCATTATGACCCCAGCAGGGAGGTCCTGCGACTCCCATTTTACTGATGGGCCTTAGTTTCTAGCTTTGTGGGACAGTTTTTGTCTGACATCTACTGTCAGATTGTCAGCTGCTGTCAGAAATCATCTCCACCCCTTCTAAACTGCTTATTTACAGGGAGACAAGATGGCCAAACCTTTTAGGTGTGTTTAAATATATAATACGTAACTCAGGGTGATGGCTGATGGCCTCCTGCAGGGACCCAGTGACATTTCCACACCCGTCATTGCTCCTCAAGGTCTCCTTGCCTCTCAGTTGTGTTACAGACATTTGTGTTGATCCGTGTATTATATCCAGATAAGTGAAGATTTGTATATGAAGTTGGAACAATATAAAAATATCTATTTGCTGGGGGCGGGTGGGAAAAAAATATTTAGACTATTAAGTATGAAATGTCTGATTTCCTTAAGTACTAAGTTTGACAGTTAATATCTGTGACATTTCACTTTGACACGTGTTGTTTTATTTTTATTGTAAAGGTACATCCTCAGTCTTTCAAATGCATGTTTTGATTTGTGATTATCTTTCAAATTTTTTTGGAACAATTTTTATACAATCATAAATAAGTCAAAGATTCGTATTATTTTCAAATACGAGTTCCGTCATAAAACCAATACAACACAGACAGCTCAAAATACCAACAAAGTGTTTGGAAAAGATGGGGCTAAGGAACACACAGCACGTCGATGGTTTAACAAGTTCTGTTACGGTAATTTTAATCCCAAAAATGAGCCACGTGGAAGACCTGAGATCAAGGTAGATAATTATAAATTAAAAATTGTAATGGAAGCAAATTCATCTCAACCTACACATAAATTAACAAGGTTTGACATTACTATTCTAACAATATTAGACCACTTAAAACAAATTGACAAGGTAAAGAAGCTGGATAGATGGGTACTGCATAAATTAAACAAATGTCAAAAGAAAAATCATCTTGAAGCTTGTCTTTCTTTGCTGTCATGACATAAAGGCAAACCACTTCTACACCATATTGTTACATGTGATAAAAAATGGATTCTTTTTGACAATCGCAAGCATTTGGCACAACAGTTGGATAAAGATGAAATGCTAAAACACAGTCTAAAACCCAATATTCACCAAAAAAAGCTAACGGTGTCAGTTTAGTGGGGTCCAGCGCTTGTATTATCCACTACAGCTTCATGAAACCTGTTCAATTGATTACAGTGGATGTCTACTGCAACCAGTTGGATGAAATGATGAGCATGCTTGCCATTAAGCAGCCGAGTCTGGTCAATAGAGACAGGCCAATCCTCTTGCAAGATGACACTCGACCACATGTCGTACAAATGACGCTGCTCAAACTACAAAGGCTGGACTTGGAAACTCTGTCATCCACCCTATTCACCAAACCTTCCACCACCTGACTACCACTTATTCCAGGCTTTTGAACACTTCTTGCAAGGAAAAATACTCAATTGTCAACAAGCTGTGGAAAACGCCTTTTGCCATTTCATCTCCACTTGCTCTCCAGGCTTCTTCGCTGCTGGCATAAACAAGATGCCAACAAGATGTTAGGATGCCAAAACTGTGTGAATAGGTGCATACTTTGATTAATTGTACTGCTTCTTGTATAAGATACAATAAACTACACTTTTGATTCAAAGTGGGACATTTCATATTTAATGACCTAATAGATTCCATGTCTGAAAGACCATGTAAGAATCTGTACACAGATGTCATTAGCAGCCTTATTTGTAACAGCCAAGGTACAACAAACAACCCAAACGTTCTTCAGTGAGTGAACAGTCACTGTGGCGCATCCACACCATGGAATACTTTGAAGCAAAAATAAAGGAATGAATTATTAACACAATTTGGATGGATCTCAAGAGCATTAGGTCAAGTGAGAAAAGCCAGTTCCTAAAGTTGCATGCTGTATAACTCCGTTTATAAGACATTCTCAAAATGACAGAACAGTAGTGGTGGGGAACAGGTCACCAGTGACTAGGGGTGGGGGTTGCAGGGAGGTGCGACTGTAAGGCGGGAACATGAGGGAGTTTCTTAGTGGTGATGGAACTTTCTGAATCTTGATTGTGGTGGCGGCTACACGAATCTATACATGGGATAAAATTTCATGGAACTATAACAACAGCAACAACAAAAAAGGGTGCATGTAAAAATGGGCGAAATCTGAATAAGGTCTGCAGTGTAGCTAACAGTAATTAGCCGTGGGCTGGGTGTGGTGGCTCACGCCTGTAATCCTAGCACTCTGGGACGCTGAGGCGGGCGGATCGTTTGAGGTCAGGAGTTCGAGACCAGCCTGAGCAAGAGCGAGACCCCGTCTCTACTAAAAAAATAAAAATAAAAGAAATTAACCAGACAACTAAAAGTAGAAAAAATTAGCCGGGCGCAGTGGTGCACACCTGTAGTTCCAGCTACTTGGGACGCTGAGGCAGGAGATTCACTTGAGCCCAGGAGTTTGAGGTTGCTGTGAGCTAGGCTGACGCCACGGCACTCTAGCCTGGGCAAGAGAGTGAGACTCTGTCTCAAAAAAAAAAAAAAAAAAGCCATGTAGCAATGTCTGTTTCCTGGTCTTCATCACCGTACTGTGGCCAAGTAAGACGTTACCATTGTAGGAAGCTGGGTGAAGTGTACATAGGAATTCTCTGCACACTAGTTTTGCGACTTCTATGTGCATCTACAATTATTTCAAAAGAAAAAGTTAAATTAATTTTTTAAAGGCCTGTATAAGAAAGCCAGTAGTAATAATTTCTGGATTATCTTGTGTTCTGAATTATATCTACCATCCTTCCCTTCCAGTTATGTTTTCCATTTATGTATAATGTTGAAGTATAATTTAAAATACCTTTGTGGCCCATAAAATATTTTCCCCAGTTCTTTCTGTTATTATTATAATTATAAAAATACTTATTATTCATCATAATTCTTCTGAACTCTTTCATGTACTCAAACCAATGCCCCAAATCTACAGCAGCTGCGAGACCAGAGGAGTCTGGGGTGGGGAGGGTGACATTAGACTGTCAAGTCCATAAGGACATATCCGGATTTTCTTTTTTTATTACTGCTTACCCAGTGCCTACAACAGTGTCTGAAATGCTTAATAAATATTTGTTGAGTCCGTGTATGTGGACCCATAGGTGTGTGTCTATATGACCAGTGTACATTAAGTCATAGGATGTACCTGTATCCTTTTCTTGGATGCTATCAACTAGGAATACCTGGAGATAGAGTACCATTCTGTGGCCTTTCCTCATGATGCTGGGGACATACCACCGGCATCTACTGGGCACTCACCTTGAGCCAGGCCCTGTACTCACTTTAGCACATCTGCTTCTCACACATATCCCAAAAGCAGGCAATGCATTCCAATTACAGGTAAGAGAATGGAGGATCAGAGAGGTTGTGCAAGTTGCTCAAGGACATACAGCTTATGTGGTGCAGGGGCCCTTCTTGAACTCAGATCCACTGGCTGCCAATCACTCATTCCCCCCACCACACACATTTTTCACGTAGAGTCTCACTTTGTTACCTGGGCTAGAGTGCCGTGGTGTCAGTGTAGTTCACAGCAACCTCAAACTCCTGGGCTCAAGGGATCCTCCTGCCTCAGGCTCCCGAGTAGCTGGGACTACAGGCATGCGCCACAATGCCTGGCTAGTTTTTTCTATATATATTTTAGTTGTCCAATTAATTTCTTTCTATTTATAGTAGAGACGGGGTCTTGTTCTTGCTCAGGTTGGTCTCGAACTCCTGAGCTCAAACGATCCACCCACCTCGGCCTCCCAGAGTGCTAGGATTACAGGCATGAGCCACCGTGCCCGGCCAACTCTGAGTTCATAATAGGAGATGGTTGCCTAAACTGTGGTGCATGGACCAAAAGTAATCGGAAATTTTGAAATCAGATCTATGCAGGAAAATCTCGGTTGTACATTAAAGTCTGATTTTTCTCTTCAAAAAAAGGGGCCAGTGTCCCCGATGTCACTTTGGGCCATACATCATGAACCGAGTCACAGAAGTTATGGGGCTCTTTCCCGGTATTTCTGGGAGAAAGTGTTTTGCAGACCTGCGTGGCTCAGAGGACAGCAGGGAGAAAGGGGCATCCAAGACCTTTCCTGGGGGAGACGGGGAGCAGGGAAGAGAAAGGGTGACCTTGAGGACACAGAGGGTCTCTCACAGCAAGTGCCAAGATGCCAGCTCCTTTTCTAACATTCTGGTGCACTACTATTGCCACCTGGCAAGAATTTGTGCAAAGTTGGCTGCATTCTGGGAAAAGCACTTATCAAATCCTTCTCAGAAAGGGGCCTGGAGCCAGCATGTCCCTCGTCCGAACTTTGTGATTTGTCTCAGAAACTGCCCACCTGGGTCCCCCTGACCCCAAGACTCCTTCTGCACCTGGACATCTGGGCAGGCCTTGCTTCTTTGGGTGCATTAGGAGGATATCTTAACCTATTCTGGGTCACAACCCACTTGTCCTGCATTGCTGCTTCCCCTGAGTGACAGCTATGGCTTCAAGCAGCTCTCCCTGGCTGAAAAAGTTCCTCACCATCTGTGGCCTCCAAACTCTGTATATTCTACAGAGTTGGATAATAAAATATGGCCATTCCTTTAAGGACTCATCTGAATTTTTAACTATAGGCATTGACCCATTAATGGGGTTGTGAGATGAATTTAGTTGGTCATATCCAGCATTTATTAAAATAAAATAAGGTAGAAGGTATCAGAATCAGAAGGCATTGCATACAGCGTGAGGAACCTGCCATCTCAGGAACGTGTGTGTCTGGGGTTCAGGAACTGGCAGAGAAAGCTGACTGACTCCCTGGCAAATCTGTGTCCCCTCCCACAGTACAAGTGTGTCCCTAGGGAGGGGCTGTCCTTGTGTCTAGGTGGGCTCCTGGCTGACGTGCTTTTGCCAATGGAATGTGATTGAAGATGACGCTTTACTTCTGAGACAAGGAGGCTCTGACATTGGTGGGGACATTGGTGAGGACGGTGGAGCCCCAAGTGGCTGGGTCCCTGACTCCCCAGGTGGAGGAGAGCCACCCACAAACCGGGAAGCTGACCTTGATACTGACGTGAGTGCGAAATGGACTTTTCTTGTGTTAAGGTGCTGACATGGGGGGCCTGTGTGCTATGCAGTGGCTAACGTAATCCCACTAGTACATTGTAAAATGCTTTTCCTACTGTGGATCATGGTCAAAAAAGTGTGTAAAAAACACCTGCTGCACGCCAAGCTCCTAATTTTGCAGATGGCAGAACTGAGTGTCCGAGAGACTGGGGGCTCCCCATGGCTGCTATGTGCGCGGGGACCGCACCCCACCTATGCAGGAGGGCGTGTGCCCCAGGGAACGGAGGGAGCTGGTGGCTGGTTTGACTCCAGCACAGCGCGGCTCCCATCTGCCCGCGCCGCTGGGACGGATGTCACCTTCGTGTTCCGCTTCCATCCCCAGCGCAGCTCAGACAGGGACAGGAAGGGTGAACTCCGCCCCGCCCTGCTGAACTAGCTCTCCCCTTGGGGCTTGTGCTGCAGACTCTGTGGTTAACACTTCTGCAGGCAACGGACAGGACAGACTTTCTCTGAACCTCTGAGGCGCAGGATTCTGAGAAACCCAGCAGCACGCTTGCCACGCACGGCAGCCACAGCGCTAGGTGAATCACACGCACCACCAGGAATATGCCTCTGTTTTGCCACATGGAGGGTCTGGGCCCTGCGGCTGGTGCTGGCCGTGGTGGATGGAAACACGCAGAGGCTGCTGAGATGGATCTTGCAGAACCTGCCACCCCAGGAGCTCGAGGCCACCCCAAATCCTGCCATCTAGCTGCTGAGGTTGGGAGCAGTCCTGAGGGGCAGAGTCCGGGCAGCCACGTGCGCACACTGGCCACGTCGGCCCAGGGCTTGTGCCCTCCCCTTCACACACCGCATGGGGTGACTGAGAAGACGGGTTAGTGCAGGTGACAGCTGGGCGCTTAATGGACTTGATTCACTTGAAACACCCCTGCAAGGTGGCCACACTTGGCATCTGCCCACCTCCACGCCCTCGTATTACAGACGAGGAAACGGAGGCTCCCAGAGCTTACTTGTCTTGCTGTAAGTTCCCTCTGCTTTGGCCCAGAGTGGCCTATGTAGAGCCCTGGCATCTTGAGGGTAGAGTCAGGCAGGCAGGGCTCAGGGCTCTGAATGATTTGGGGTTGGTTCGAAGTGACACTGGCTTCTATCTTCCCTAAGCAGCTTGGGATTTGAGCAGAGCTGGGTCTGGCTCTTCCCATGGGGGGTGCTGTTTATGGGAATGAAAGCAGAGAATGACAAAGAGGCTTAGGGAAACCCTGGGACAGGCTGGTCCTCAAAATCTGGGCAGAGAGGGAGTTTCCTGGCCCCTGCCCCCATTTTGGGCCCCCAGGTGGTCTACTCATCTCTTCCCTCAACACGCTGCTCCTGGGTCATCACTCACATTCCGGTGGCCTGAGGTCCGTCACAGCAAGGGAGGCCAGGAAATGTGGTCCAGCTGTGTCCTCATCCAGGGGAAAGGGGATCTGGGCTTCCTGAAGAGTCTCTCCCACATCACTCATCTGAAATTATCTTTCATTCATTTGCTGGGCACAGCCTTCCTCCCGCATTGGACTTACAGCTCCCTGAGGCAGGAATCCTAGCCATCTTGTTCCCTGCATGTCTCCAGAGCCCAGCACAGTGCTTTTGGCACATAGTAGGTGCTTGTTAAATATGAGTGGATGAATGGCCCTCTATTCAAGAAGGGAAATGCAAATTCTGGACTTGGAAATGAAAACATTAAGCAGAAGGTACGTAGGTAGGTAGGTAGGGAGGTAAGGCCGGGGAAAGATGTATCTCCAAAGATGGGAGAGTTCAGAGATGAGTCCTGCCAGTCAGGGCATCAGGGAAGATCATCCACTGCTGCTTAATGACCCTTCCCAAAAGTTGGTAGCTTAAAACAACCAGCAGTCATTTAGTCTGCTCATTGGGAAGAGGTGGGAATACCTTGTCTCTGTTCTGCACAGTGTCAATGAGGCCCAGTGAGTACCACTTCCAAGTTGGTGCCCTGGGTTGTTATTGGTTCCTCTCCACAGAGGTGCTTGGGCTTCCTTGCAGCATGGTGGCTGTGTTCCAAGAGTGAATGTACTGAGAGACAGGAAGTAGAAGTTGCTAGTCTTCTTAAGGCAGGGTCCGGAAACTGTCATTGCATCTTGTCCTCTGTATCATACTGTTTGAGAGGTCACAGAGCCAAGATTCAAGGGGCTCTGGAGAGGAATGTCAAAGAGTTTTGGGGGTATACTTTAAAACTATCACGTGAAATTTCCTGGAGGAGAGTAGTGATCAGCTACAAGTACCATAGGGTTTGGATGGTGCCTGCAAGCTCTCCAGTATGGCTGCAGCAGCTTTAGTCTACCAGAGGATGACTCAGGCCTCATTCTGGATACCTTGGAGTAGCTTGCAGTGAGTAGGTGTGACAGATTTTATTCTGCAAAAGTGGCCACAGCAAACTTGCAAACTCATGTGTGCTTCTGGGACACTGACCTCCCCATCAAAAAGTGGACTCTATTTTCCCTTCCCTTGAAACTGGGTGGGCTTGTGACTACCTTGACAAATAGAATGTGACAGAAGTGATGCTGTGTGACTTCTGAGGCCAGGTCATAACAGGTGAAATGGCACCCACCCGGCTCCCACCCACCCCCTCCTCTAGATATTCATTCTTGCAACCCAGCCGCTAGGCCGCAAGGAAGCGCAGGCCACATGAAGAGGTCGCATTAGGTGTTGGCAGATAGCCCAAGCTAAGGTCTCAGCGTCGTCTTAGCGAACAAAATAGTCCTCAGTCTTTGAGTCTCCCAAAGCCTCAGATGACAGAGGTATTAGTGACAAATCATCCCTTCTGTGTGCTGCCTGAATCCCTGAACCACAGAACCCATGGGCATGATAAATGGCTGCTCTATGGCACAAAGTAAAATGTACCAATGGGACCTTGGGGAAGCAGTTCCATGGCAGGAGTCTGGCCATCGAAGCTGGCCTTCTTCACCAGCTATCGACTGAGAACAGGGAGAGGTGTTCTGGGCAGAAGAGAGGACATGTGTGCAGCTCCGGGCGTGTGGAAGGCCAGCGGGGCTGAAGCGCAGCCCAGGGGTGGTGTGGGAGGTTGCAGGGAGCCCCTTTCATGCTGCGTGCTCAGACAGGGCTCCGGGTCAGGTCTGCTTCCAGGTGGGGGGTGAGCTGCAGAGTCAGGGGGACAAGGACACTGGCCAGATCTGGCAAGTGGGGACAGGGCCTCCTCTGCAGAGTGATGAGCCGGGGGATGGACAGAGGATGGGGAGGCTGTGTGTGGGCCAGCGGGGCCTGGTGTGACAAGGCGCAGGAGCTGAGGCGGCAGGTGGGGATGCTGTGTTGAGGGCCCAGCACGCTGTCAGAGGACAGTGAAGCGCAAACTCCTTTTCACAGCAGGGCCCTTGCTGGCCATCCTTCCCTTGGGGGCACCCTGTGGGGAGGTGACACCCACTGCAGCCCCCTCAACCTTGTAGTTACACCTTGTTAAATATTAGATACATTTAATAAATGCATCCTGTGTTTCTCTGAGCCTGAGGGACATGGGAGGGGTTCCTGCTGCCATGCGGCTTCCGGAACTGCCACTGGATGATGTCGTACACTCGGGGCCTCCCTCCCGGGGCTCCTGCAGCCGACACAGCCTGTGCACGCATTGCTGGTGATCACCGCATGGTTGAACAGTCCTCAGAGAGGGGCCAGTCCCCCGTCACAGCATGTGTCTGTGGGAAAATGCGTCCTGTTAGCTGCTGAGGCCACCACCATCCTCTGGCGCTGACTGGCAGGAAGTGGCCTTCTGGCCTCTCCGAGGGGGAGGGTGACGGCTCTCCCCGCACAGCTCACCTGTCCTCCCAGGCTGGATGGAGGGCTTCCTCTGGGCTACCCTGGTATTTAATTTTCTGTTTGTTCCTAATATAGAAACATGTCGCTTCCACCCTTTCCTGGCTATTTGAGGGGCACTTTGTGTCGCCAGCACCCACGCAGCCTCATACTTTAAGGGCGTTCAACTGAGTTGGCTGGAGGAAAAACTGGACTGATGCCGCATGACCCCGGGGTCAGTGTGTCATCCCTGTGTGTTTCCAGGGCCCTTCACCTTTCTGTGGGAGCTGTCCCTTTCCACGAACAGATGTGCCTTTCAGAGTGAAGTTTCTTGTGACACAAACCCGTCCTTAAAAGGCTGAGAATGCTGGCCGGGGCAGAGGCAAATTACTAAATAAAAATAGAGCTGTCAGTAGCTCCTCCAGTGGGGCAGGATCAGCCGTGGGTGACGCTCGGTCGTGGGTTGGCAACTCGCTGGGCCTGGAAGCGGGAACTCACACGCGGGGCTCCCGGCCCTTTAAGGCACGTGTGAAGTTGCTCCTCTGCTAACCTCAGAAGCCAGGGAAGAAGGCTCTCGCACTCCCTGCTGCGGGTACTCTGGCCCAACCCGACAACCTGCGGCATCCCCCGCTTCCCCCCTCGTTGGCGGGGCGGTGGCGGGGTGTGGAGCCAGGCACCCAGGAAGGAGGATGTCTTAGTTTGGGTCCCCAGAAGCAGACCCTGGGAGAGGATCAAGGGGTGGGCAGGCCGCCAGCAGCTGGAGCTTAGCCCTGCAGGGAGGCTCTGGGGAGCCACCAGCACTCACCATAGGGTCGTCCCACCCTTGGGCGAGGGGGCCCGGCTGTTACCACTGACTCCTCAGCCTTTGGTTGACAGCTGCTCCGGGACATGTAATTCCTGAGAACTTCCTGGCAGCAGAGCAGAGTCCTGGGGCTGGGAACCCTGACTTCAGGCAGAGGGGCAGGTAGGGCAGGAGGAAGTGTCAGCAGCGCTGACATTCTGAGTCCCGAGGGGCGCGAGTGAGGCACTCCTGGTGGCCAGGGGGGTGCCAGGGCATGTATGGTTGTCACTGGTCTGCAGAAATACGTGTCCCCTTCACTCGCACCAGCCAACTGAGTAGTGTACCGGCCCTCCAGCCTTTTGACAGCAGAACCTGTGGGGAGGGGCTGTGCCCCACTGAAGGAAAAGCCATTTGCTGCCTGGGCCTGGGACAGAGGCCTCAGCTACAGATGGGCCTGAGTGCAAATTCAGGTGGGTTGCGTCATAGCTCTCTCTGCCTAAGCTGTAAAGATCCCTCCTTCCCCGTCTCAGTTTCTTTGCCATGTAAGACTTAAGAGTGTACCCACTTTTCCTCCATCCTCACCCCGTGGCCTTTTCACCAAACCTCATGTTAGCTGGCTAAGTGAGGCTTCCAGGGTAAACTTGGCGCTGGTGGGAGTGGGAAGGTGGGTGGCAAGCCATTGGAGCTGCCCCCCAAATGGTGTCCGGGACCAGCAGGCCGAGCAGAGCTGCCCCAGGTGGGACCCGGGCCTCAGGAAGCCGCTGAGGTCCTGGCTGTCAATGGAAGGGGTGGACTGCACCCCGTGGTATGTCAGGCTCCGTGCTGTGAATGTGTCATCCTGCTTAATCCTCGCCATGCCCTATGAAGTAGGTGACCACTATCATCCTCAGTTTGCAGATAAAGAAACCGAGGCCCAGAGGTTAACCACCCTGCCCAAGTCGGAGTGGAAGGGAATAACAGGGTTGGGTGCGAGCCCCGGGCCAGGCCTGGGACCTGAGCAGGGCTGCAGTGAGGCTGGCCCAGTGCTGAGGCTGCGCGGCCCTGCTCCCGGCTGGGGTACAGCCCATCATCCGCACCCACCTGGCCGCCGTGCACTGCAGGGGGCTTCTCCCGCCATGCCTGGTCCGCGCCCGCGCCCTCACCCCCGGCCTGGAACAAGTCAAGCTACAGTCTCAGTTTCACATTAGTCTTTTATTATAACCATATTGAATGGGATCACTTTGCCAAAAGGATAAATCATTTCTTAAACCAATGTGAGTTAGAGCATGAAGATGGATGAGAAAAAAGCGACAGGATTTAAATGGCACAACTGAGTATTCCATCACTCAAACCAATTGTGCCATCGTGAGACAAATGATGATGACAGCTTTTACATCAAAGTGGTCTCAAGCCTGTTTAGATGAACTTTATACTTCTTTTCAACACTATATAAAAAGAGCTTTTCAAAGTAACACTGCGACAGCGGACTGGCCTTTGAGAAGGAAGCCTGGCCTGCCAGTTGCTGCCTCAATCCATCCGGCCTCTCTCCCTGCTCCCGACCTCCCAGTGCACCTGCTCTGGACACACAGGGGCAGGGGAGGAGGGATGGGACTGGCCACAGCTCCACAGGACGGCCGCTCAGCACGTGGGGACATAAGTCCTCCAGACATGCTCCTGTCCTGTAATGAACCCTGGGGTCAGTTTCTTAAAAAACAATACAGTAAAGACAAAATAATAAATTTGGATCAACTATGGCAGGTTATCGTTAGGAGACAGCGTAACTGTCACAGAGTTTTAGATTTGTTCGGCATTCTGACAAAGTAAAGGCAGCATTCCTGTTAAGGGCAGGCAACCAGACCCCGGCGGCAGCTTCCTTGGCGCTGCCCGGGGACTGACAGTGGAAGGAGATTCAGCTCGGTCATAGGCAGGGAAGGCAAATCCCAGGGAGGTCTTGGTTTATTTTTATAGTCACATTCATTCTGCAGTGATATTATGTCTTTTCAGATTGCAGTTACCACGGAACATTAGCAGGAGGTCATCTTTGGAAGCATAATCCAATATACTTAAATGTCTGAAGTGTTATATGACCCCGTGGCATACACACAAGGTAAGGCAAAGTAATTATGACTCCCTTTCTCTAGTCTGTGACTCTCATATGTAATGTACAGAGATACACTTTAATTGAAATTTCCAATATGATCAGAGAGGAATGCTTGAAACACACAGGAGCATGTATTAAAAAAGTAGTTGACAATGGGAATTAATCTAAGCTTTACATGTATAAAATGTACTTAACTGCTAATAATCAAAGCACAAGAGGGGTTCCACTGATTACCACATTTGTTAAGGAAAAAAACAGGTTTCATATATTCAGGACTTTTTAAATGTGCAATTAAACATAAGTACTTGATAAAATAATAAAAAGGAACACATTCTTTAATAGCACTGTAACTAATAAAAATGCAAACAATGTTCATCTATGAAGAATAAAAAAAAGTCACTTAGAAAAGACAGGACAGTAATACGATTCTCTGAGCGTGAACCTGCGGGAACTGCCTGCGTCCACTGCCCTTGCGGGTCTCTCTCCTCCAAGGAGGGAGAGCACTTGTTGGGGCCACAGAAACGGCCCCTCTGAGTGAACCCACTGGTCCGCACGTGGCACCAACACAGCAGCACAGGACGGAGAGGACCTGCCCCTGGTGTGTGGGCAGGGCTGGGAGTGTTCAGTGACTATTAACCCAGCCAACTACAGGGAACCAGCCGAGAGCCTTATTGGCATGGGGTGCCCGGTGACTCTTGTGTGGCCAGGCACACTCAGCGATCATGACTCTACCTCTCAGGGCAGAGGAAATGCTAGAGGTGCGCAGACAGCAGTGCCCAGCTGCCAGAAGGCAGCCAGTTATGTGGTCCTTTCTGGTCTCTGTTCTCGAGGGGGCAGCTCCACATTTCTTACCTTGGACCTTCCCAAGCCAAGTCCTTTGTGAGAAAGTATCCAGTGGCACCCCCTGAACAGTTCTAAGGCCGCTGGAACTTATGGGGGCCCTGGAGCTCACAAAGTGTCATCACACGTACTTGTTCTTGGCAGCAACTTAGAGGTGCTGAGAGGACAACTCAGGAGCCAGGGAGCTAATTAGTGCGTCTGCCGAGCAGTTGCCCAATTGTGGAAGGCCAGACACCCCGTTATCTGGCAATACCAGAGCTGTTATTCACCCCTACACACTGATGTGGAAAGAGATTTCCCTGCTTGGGTTTAAGAACCAATTGCAGAGCTAATTAGAACCCTCTCTGTAGTAGCTGACTCGAGAGTCATCACCATTTTCTTGGACAGTGAGAGGGAAATGATGTCATTGTCCCATTTGTCTGTAGAGACACATGGTTAGCTGTGGGAAGGACATAACTGGCGTCGATTCCCTCACACTTAGCTTTCATTTGTTATAATGAAGCTTCCGCTGCCAGAGGCCTTGCTGTCCTCTGAGGAGAGGCTCCAAGAGCCAGCTGTTGCCAGCAAGGGCTGCTCTGCCTGAAGGAGAAGCAGGTACCATGTCTTCCTGCAGGGTCCACCATTCCTGCCTTACTCCTGCTCAGGCAAAGGGGAGCACAGCGTCCTTTCCAGGGAGCTCCTCCTTTAAGGACAGAAACAGCTCATGTGATGCTCTGTGCCCACCACGGTTTCCTAGGCTTCTGACTGTCAAGGGAGAGAGTCTCTAATCTGTGCAGAAGCCCGAAGAGGCCCTGCACGTCAGACCTGGTCCTGGTAGTGGCGCCCAGGACGCAGAGCTCAGAGCTGAGCACAGGCCCCGCAGCTCCTGCACTCGGCTCCAGCAAGGGAAGGGACTGTGTACAATCCTGCATCCTCCTGGCATCTGGAATGTTGTCTAGGAAGCCTTGTTCCCACAGAAGGACTCCAGGTCTAATTCCCTGTTCCTGCTACCTTAAGGCCAGGGTGGGATGGGAATGAGCTTGGATTTTCCCTTTACTCCTCAGTGGATAGGTATGTACAGTGCTGAACCTAGCAAACTTAACCAGAAAATTTACTATCTGAGAGATATTTATCCCATAAAGTCAGGGTCACATTTTCCAGTTCAAGGATAGTAATATTCTTATAACTTTTGAAATCAGTGCAGCAAAGACTGGCTTAAAATGACCATGTTTTCTGGTTGTGAACGATTCTAACAGGTGAAATGTAATTGTTTAAGGAGGGACAGTGATGGCCAAAGTCAATTCAGCCTGAGGACTGGGAATGTAGTCTTTAACAAATCAAAAAAAGATCTAACACCACATCACACCTAAATATGATTCCTAAGTTTAGTCTGTTTCTAAAGATCATTATAACTTTGAGAGGTCAGTAATGGTTTTTTCCAGCCCTAGAATCCACTGGTTCTAGTTCCTTCCATTGCATTTGGCTTTGCTATATGGCTTCCCAGCATAGGAATCAGGTAGGTTGAGACACAGATTCCACAGAGGAAGCTTCTTGATATCAACCAATTTTCCTATGCCTGATGCTTTGAGGGAGGGAAGATCTTCCTCCTTTTTCTAAATATTAATATAATCAACAGAGTTGCCGTACCTTCTTAGTCAGGGAGGAAGGGGTCAGAGGAAGTGAATCTAATTGCTTGGTCTTTTCTGATTGTGAGTGTGATACTGGGCACTTAATCCAGCTCTCACTCAGAGCAAGGGTGGGTGAGGGCTAGGTAAGGGCTTGGAGAGCCCTGTCTGCATTTTGGTGAAGGTGAGTCTGTGCTTTGTGGCTATATTTGCTTCTCTCTAAAGGGTTCCAATGGGCTGTACCAATGCCAAATGCATGCTGGGAAGAAGCATCGCTTTCAGAGGGGTCTCCACTGGGGGAGCCTCAGCCTGGCCTTGGGCCATGAGGGGGTGGCTGGATCCCTGTGAGGCAGGACTGGGGCACGGCGGTCAGATGTCCAGGGGGCTCACGATGGTGAAGCCAGAGTCCTTGCTGCTGTCGTCGTCAGGGCTGGAGCTGGGGTTGCTGGAGGAAGCTGAGGCTGGGCCCATCAGTGGGTCTGAGAACACCAGAGGGGAGCAGGCTGGGGCCTGGGATTTCCCAGATGTGCTTCTGAGGGTGCGAAGAGGTTGGGCCTGGCCCGAGAAGGGCCCTCTGGCACTGCCCCCATCGTCGTCTTTGGAAACCAAGATGAAGTCGTCTGAACTCCCTCTATCTGCACTCGCTGGCATTTCTGAAGAAGCCTGTGAAATACAGTCAGAGGTACAGGTGGATGAGAGAAGAAACTGGCAAAGAACTGCGTGGAGGGCCCTGTGAGGCTGGGAATACTCCCTGGACAGCGAGGCCATCTCTCCCCGCGCTCTAGTGTGGAAAGGCATAGTGCTTGGGCCTCCTGGCCCGAGGCCCAGGCACTTACCAGTGGCACAGGGCCAGCGGCATCTTTTTGAGCACTCCTGAAGCTGAATGCTGGTTTCCCAGGGGCACAAAGTAAACCTCCTGCTTCATAAACTGCAGGGAGAGGCAGCATCTATGCTGCCCCGCAGAGCCCGGGTTCAGGAGCCAGCCAACAGGCTGCAGGCAGAATCTCTACCAGTCCCACGTGGGACTCTCCCATGCAAATCACTCATCTTCCTTGAGCATTAATCCTCTTGATTAAATGAAATGGGGTAAGGGCAGTGCCTCCCTCCTGGCGTGCAGTCACAGCGCAGTGAGGTGATGTGTGGATGTGAACCATACAAGACTGGCTCCCTAATAAGGGCTGCAAGATCTGGAGTGATTTTACTACTTTGCTCTAAGGATGGCTTTCAGAAGGCCTGGTGTGTTTCTTCTCATACATATCCCACGGCTAGCTCATCTTGGGGAAGCCCATGGGGGTCTCCTGGGGCAATGGTGGTAACCAGTAGGTTCTATAAATACGAAAACCAAGAATGGCAACTGCAAAGCATAATGGCAAAAGGTATAGAGACAGGATTGCTTTAGTCTACAATTATTTTCCTTCCTTTCTAAGCAATTATGAGTGGCTTTTTATTTTTTAACTTAAAGATGTTAACCATGAACACAGGGAAAGGTTTTGGGGTAGCAAAGTTATAGTTTGACCAGGGATGTCCAATGCTGGCCCAGCAGAAAGAGCACCTCCCCTGGTGGTGATGTCAGCTGATGCGGTACCCGCAGCTCTTCCCCAGCCCTGCCTGCCTGCCCTCCCTGTGGCGTAGTGGGGGCTAGTGCAGGGAGCTCGGGTTTAACAGCAGGTAAGGATCCCCTGGGCTGGAAGTGCCCCGAGTGCTTGCGCCTCCAGACTGCCATGGCCTAGGCGGAGCCTGGAAAGAGAGCGGCACTCATGAGGGGATCTGGCCTCCAGCCCTGACTGTCAGGCCCCTCTCTCAGTCTCACACCCCCTCAGTGACATCGAGTTCGGGTAGGACGAATAGCTCAGTAACGCCTTCCATCTCTGACCTTCCACCTCTGGCAACGCATCAACCTTCAAGATATTCAGCTGGAGAACAGAACCAGACTTTGCCTTTCACAGTGCTGGATCAACAGGCCCTTAGGTGCTTCAGCTCAAGTTCTAAAGCTGTTTACATTGTATTAACACCTTAATTCTTACAAAAATGAAAAACATACATAGCACACGGCACTCTGATAGAAGGCGATGTGATTGCGATGGCCCTAGAGCTGTTTGGTGGAGGGGGACTGTCTTTTCTCTCAGTTGGAGGGAAAGAAATCAAACCCATTTCCATCACTGTCCTTGTGGAAGGTGCCCCTGGTCAGAGCCAGGCCGCCTCTGGGGAGTCTTCTCCCCGCAGCTCCACACGTGGGAAGCACCATGGTAAGCACCCAAGGCTGCTGGGGAATCAACACAGGCCCTCAGGTTTGACTTCCTGCTTCCAGAACGTGGACACTTTGTTCATGTGCATCGTGAACCATGAAAACCTTGATCTCTCCCAACTACGCAGGGCTGGAATGTAGTTAGTAGAGCTTATTGTAAGGCTGGTGGGCGGAATCCCGCTAGGGGCTTGCATACACATTCCCCCATCTCCACATCCTGAACTCGGCCACGTGGTTCTGACAGGCCGCTTCCTGGGGGAGGAACCACCCGCTGGGGCCGCATCCTGTTTTGAAGCGAAGATGAAGATCCGGCCCAGCTGTCGCTCAGAAATCTGCGCATCAAGACGGCCCCTATATAACCCTCCTCCCTGGTCTGAGAGATGCGACTTCTTGGGCCCCTTTTCTGGGACCCTTGAACCTCGACTGGGAGCGCTCTACAAATAAAAGCTACCCTTTGTTTAGCACCTTCGGCCTCTTTATTTCAAACTTTACACCTGGTGCCGAAACCTGGGAGAGGAGTGTTTGGCGCGCAGGTCTTACAGGGCCTGGCTGCGCCCCCCTCTCCGCGGCAACCACCGCTTGGACCGGGAACCCCGACTGATCCCGCCTGGCCTCGCCTTCACCTCTTGGCCATGGTGAGTCACCCCCGCTGCCCACCAGGTCACTCCAGGAGCCTCTGCCCAGTTTCCGAGACCCAGGGTCTCTCCGGAAATCGTGGATCAACATCAGAGGCATTCTCTAGCTGGTCGGGAGTACTTTCTGGGACCGCCTAGGAAATCTCCGATCCTTGCCTCAGGGGCACCATGCGGCACACATCTTGGGGAGGAGTCGTCCCCCCAACCTGTGTTCACATCTGTAGGCTGACCCAGGGTCAGTCCATCCTGTGATCTGACCGGCATGGGGCCCCAAATTTCCAAAATTCCTTGCGAGACGCCCCAGGGGTGTCTCCTAGCCAATAAGTGCCTCGTTTTATTGTCCTGGCCAATGTACAAATTAGACCATGATTCACAGTGGCCAGAGAATGGGACCTTAGATTTTACTGTCCTACAGGACCCTGACAACTTTTGTCATCAGAATAGAAAGTGGTCGGAAATCCCCTCTGTCCAGGCATGAGCCTCCCGTCCCTCCCTGTGCCAAACCTGCACCATATCCCAAATTCTCTACATTTCTTAGCACAGTCTCCTCCATCTACTCCTCCGTCGTCTACCTCTTCGTCGTCCACTCCTTTCTCTCCTCCTCCTCCAATCCTTCCGTTGATCTCTCTCAGGCCCCTTCTGCCTTCTCCAACCCTCCAGACTCTTCTTTGTCCCACCATACCCCATCGGTGCCAACTCCATCCTTGTCCTCCCCCATCAGCATGCGTACTGGCTCCCATGATGCGTCTGCAGGCCAGACCCTTTCTTCATTGTCCATTGTGGGAGGTTGCAGGTGCTGAAGGGATTGTTTGTGTCCGTGTTCCTTTCTCCCTCCGTCGTCCCCTACTTCTATTTCTGCTTCACCTCCCAGCTTCTCTGCTGACTCTGTTCCTGGGTATTCTGTCTTCTCCGACCCCCTGAGTCCCTCTGTGGCCCTCCTGTTTGGGCCCACCGCCATATTCTCCACTTTCTGGAGGCTCCTCTCCTACCTGGCCGCCTTCGTTGTCAACGGGATTGTCAACGTTAGCCTCCCCCGCTATGTCTTCCCTGTCAGCCGTCACACCCGCTCACATGCCGGACCTTCTGATTCATCCTCTGATCAGTCTCTTCTTTGCCCATTGCATGAGGTAGCAGGAACAGAAGGAGTCATACGTGTGCATGTTCCTTTCTCCCTTTCTGATCTCTCTCAGATCG
>CAUYRT010061001.1:0-10908 GCA_963574885.1 Lepilemur ruficaudatus
CTAGCTCACAGCAACCTCAAACTCCTGGGCTCAAGCAATCCTCCTGCCTCAGCCTCCCAAGTAGCTGGGACTACAGGCATGTGCCACCATGCCCGGCTAATTTTTTTCTATATATTTTTAGTTGGCCAATTAATTTCTTTCTATTTTCTTAGTAGACACAGGGTCTCACTCTTGCTCAGGCTGGCCTCGAACTCCTGACCTTGAGCGATCCACCTGCCTCAGCCTCCCAGAGTGCTAGGATTACAGGCGTGAACCACTGCGCCCAGCTATTAGTTTTAATTTTGATTTAAATATTTTAGACGTATAAACAATTATAGACAATAACACATGAAAACTCATGTACTGTACTCACCTCCCCGCTCATGAAACAATATTACAAACACAATCTGTGCATCACTGTCTAATCTCTTTCTCCTCCCTCCTAAACGTGATATGTATCATTCCATGCATGACATGCATGCTTTCTTTTATTTTTTTTTGAGACAGAGTCTCACTCTGTTGCCCGGGCTAGAGTGCCTTGGTGTCAGCCTAGCTCACAGCAACGTCAAACTCCTGGGCTCAAGTGATCCTCCTGCCTCAGCCTCCTGATTAGCTGGGACTACAGGCATGCACCACTATGCCCGGCTAATTTTTTCTATATATTTTTAGTTGTCCAGCTAATTTCTTTCTGTTTTCTTTTTCTTAGTAGAGACAGAGTCTCACTCTTGCTCAGGCTGGGATGTTTTCTTTTTAGTAGGGATTTAAACAAAAAAGTACAAAATCATATATGTGTAGTTTGAAGAATAATTATAAAGGAGATACCCAGATAACTTCTACCCAATCAAGAAATAGAACACCACCAGCTCCCATGCACTCAATGGGCTCCTCCCTGATGAAGATGATTCTATTCTCTGAGAGGTCACCACTATCCTTACTTCTGTGACAACCATTTCCTTGTTTTCCAAGTTTAACCACCCGAATATCCCTCTCTAAGCAATGTAGTTTAAAGTTTATTTCCGATTTTATTTTATTTGTTTTTTTGAGATGAGGTCTCACTTATTCATCCATGCTAGAGTACAGTGGCATGATCACGGTTCACTGCAGTCTCAAACTCCTGGGCTCAAGCGATCCTCCTGCCTCAGCCTCCTGAGCAGCTGGGACTACAGGTGTGTACCACCATGCCCAGCTAATTTTTTTTTTTTTTTTTTGAGACAGAATCACACTCTGTTGCCCAGGCTAGAGTGTCGTGGCATCAGCCTAGCTCACAGCAACTTCAAAGTCCTGGGCTCCAGCAATCCTCCTGCCTCAGCCTCCTGAGTAGCCGGGACTACAGGCATGTGCCACCATGCCCGGCTAATTTTTTCTATATATTTTTAGGTGGCCAATTAATTTCTTTCTATTTTTGGTAGAGACAGGGCTCGCTCTTGCTGAGGCTGATCTCGAACTCCTGAGCTCAAATGATCTGCCTGCCTTGGCCTCCCAGAGTGCTAGGATTACAGGCGTGAGCCACTGCACCCGGCCTAATAAATATTTTTCTATGTCGTATTTATTAGAGTAGTATTTTATTATGTGGATGTACCATAATTCATTTAGCCAATACCCTCTATTATTAGGTTGTTTCAATTTTTTTGTTCTTATAAACTCATTGCAATGGACATCTCTCTAGAGAAAGTTTTCAACACATTCATGATATTATATATTTCCTTATTTCAACTGTGAAGCTTTTTCATAATTTAGCAGTCATTCCATGTTTGGCCAACAGAGGGCATGTTAAGCTTTCCTTCTCAGGCCAAGGCAATGAGGCTGTTTCTACCATATGTAATAAAAAGTGGCTTCCTTGTGAAAACTATTCAATTTTGGATCTTTAGTTAATCAACAACCTCCAAAGGGAGCATAAAAGTCATTTATTTTTCTAACACTATTAAACGCACACACCTACCCCAATACGCAAATAATAAACTGCTTTGTTAGCACTTAAACCCAAAAGGAATAAAACTGACCTCTTTGCTCGACTTGGAATAATTGAAAGGAGTACTCTATTTTATGAAAAAACACAGTCTCTGTAGAAGATTATGGGGATTGGTGACAAACTAGCAGGAAAGGCAACTCAATCCTGAAAACACTGACTTTGCCAGAGAAAAGCCCAGACAGCCCCAGGATTTGTAGCTCCCTAAAAATAGTCTGGAGTAACACTGAATGGAGTCTTGCCTATACCATTTCTTACCGATTACCTACCAGCCAGTTTTTGGTAGGAAATACTGTAAGTTTTGTAAGATTGAGCTTGAAGAAAGGGTTCTTATGTGTATTTTTCTTGATTTTCACCAAGATCATAATGTCCTTAGCAATCTGCCTATACTTTTTGGCGCACACAATTACACTTACCAAATTACTAAGTACAAGGGAGGTACTTAAAAGTTGTCACCTAACACTAATGATGAGTTTCTATTCTTGTACAAAGATGATTACTGAGAGGTAGAGTAGAGTAGTAGTTAGGGGCACAGGCTCTGGAGCCAGGCTGCCTGCATTTGTCTCCAGACCCCATCACCGACTCCTGTGCAATCTTGGGCAAAGTACTTTACTTCCCTGAGCCAATGTTTAATCATCTTATAAAATGTCGGCAGTGATGGTACCTACCCCAGGGGTAATTTCTAAAAACATTAGCAGGCCATATGGTCTCTGTCTCAACAACTTAACCCTGCCATTGTTGAGGGCAGCAGCCAGGTGGGCCAGGTTCGGCTCACTGGCTGTAGTTTGCCAACCCTTACGTAAGAGAAAGAAAGAAATCCTACACACGGTGATTTTTTCCAAATGTGCTCCATCTAAACATCCCGAAAGAATTATTAAATGAGTTTAATGTGCGAAGTGGTTCGCACAGGGCTGGACCCATGAGAAGCTCTTGATAAATGTTACTAGAATGATTACTTGACTGAATGATTCTGTACAACTGATGCCTTCTCCAAGCTTCTCCCATAGCCACTGAGGACACTAGCCTCTGCCTGGCTTCCCAGCTGACATGGCCGTGGCTGTGCTGGGTCCAGGAAGCTCTCTGACGGTCATAGGCCACACCTCTACCTGGGCCCCTTGCCCAGTTACCTCTTCTGGAATTTTACTCCAGCTGCCGTTCATTTGTTCGACAGGAGTTCCATTTGATTCCGTTAAATCATCACCTCTCATAAATACAAAGTCATCTTCATAAAAAGCTGATGGTGATCCTATGTGCCATATGGAACAGAAATGCTTTTCTTCATGTGTCTGTGCTCAAGAAAAACGTGCTCAGGACAGAGAGAGACAAGGCTGTGTGAAAGAAGGGATAGCAATAGGGATGGAGGTGCCACAGCACGTGCCTCTGCAGGCTGGCTGTCCATCGAATGCTGTCCTGAGTCAGCCCTTCTGGCAGTGGTTTCCTGTTCTAGTACACTCCTACTCCTAACAGTGGATTCTCCATGGGTGGGCAGGTATGGGGAATAAAAATCATACATTTCTCTTTTTTGTTTTTTTTCAGACAGAGTCTTACTCTGTTGCCCAGGCTAGAGTGCCGTGGTGTCAGCCTTGCTCACAGCAACCTCAAACTCCTGGGCTCCAGCAATCCTCCTGCCTCAGCCTCCCAAGTAGCTGGGACGACAGGCATGCACCACCATGTCTGGCTAATTTTTTCTTCATATTTTTAGTTGGCCAATTAATTTCTTTCTATTTTTAGTAGAGACAGGGCCTTGCTCTTGCTCAGGTTGGTTTCGAACTCCTGACCTTGAGCGATCCACCCACCTCAGCCTCCCAGAGTGCTAGGATTACAGGCATGACATACATTTCTTTAGAGGCAAGTATTGGGATCTGGGTGGGTTATGGCTCAAAAATGTTCTTCCCTCCTGTTCTGATAGGCTCTAGAGGGGTACGAGACCTCTTCCCCACAAAGCTGGTGACATAAGCTAACAGAGGAAACAAGCAAAAAAAACTATGTTATGCTGAAACTGATTTAATTGCTATTTGGACGTTGCAGTAGTTAATTAAGACTTCATGAGGAAATGGGACTGAAGAGAGCTGAACTCTTACTGGGACTTCCCAGGTCACAGACTGGGTGCATGGGCTTCTGGGAGAAGCAAAAGTGAAGAGAAGGAAAGAATTTTGGCAGCAGAATAGCTTGGATGTTT
Source organism: Lepilemur ruficaudatus (assembly GCA_963574885.1). Classification (NCBI taxonomy): domain Eukaryota; kingdom Metazoa; phylum Chordata; class Mammalia; order Primates; family Lepilemuridae; genus Lepilemur; species Lepilemur ruficaudatus. The sequence continues at coordinate 4,125 of CAUYRT010061001.1, forward strand.
AGATGTGATTTATTAGGCATTGAAGAATAAAAAAAGGTTTTTGAGCAAAGAAGTGACTTAAAGTCACACAGTGCTGTACACAGGATTGATCTGGCAGCAGTATTTATTTTAAATAGAAGGAGACAGGGCCAGGGAAGTGGAGTGGAAAGGATATTAGGGCGAGGCTTGGGCCTGGATACCAGGTCACTACAGTGGTGCTATCTGGGGGCTGCAGGGGTGGGGGCTTATGTAAAAGACTTTTTATTTTTAATTTAAAAAATTTTTTTAGAGACAGGGTCTCACTCTGTTACCCAGGCTGGAGTGCAATGGTGCAATCAGATCTCATTGCAGCCTTAAATTCCCGGGCTCAAGCGATCCTCCTGCCTCAGCCGCCCAAGTAGCTGGGACTACAGGTGCATCTGGCTAATTTTTAGATTTTTTGTAGAGGAGGGGTCTTGCTGTGTTGCTCAGGCAGGTCTCAAACTCCTGGGCTCAAGTGATCCTCCCACTTTGGTCTCCCAAAAGTGCTGGGATTAGAGGCGTGAGCCACTGTGCCCGGTCTTGTGCTAAGAGACTTGTCTTGATATGGCTGAGCCTGTTTCTTCATCTGTCAAATGGTTTGTATGCCAGAAGGTTCCTGGGAAGATTAATCATTCACCAAGTATTTTACTTGGTTCCTAGAAAGTGCCAGATACTTTGCTAGGTGCCAAGGATACAAAAATGGAAAAGAAAAAACATAGTCTTGGTTCTCCAGGAATTTACTGTCTAGTGTAGGAGACAGACAATGAAAAAGCAACAAACAGATTAAAAACTGCCAAGTGTGATAAGTACCATGAAGAAGGTAGGCAGGAGTGGGATCCACCTTTCAGTTCAAGAGGCCAGGGAAAATCTCCCTGAGAAGTCGAACTTACTGAGTCCAGAGAATTGAGGAGCCCATCAGGCAGAGCAGAGGGAAAAACGTTCCAGGGAACGGAATAAGATGTGTAGAGGAAGGAAAATCTTGATGTGTTCCAGAAATAGAGAAGCCTAGAGCAGAAGGGGTGGGGTGGGGAAGAAAGGCCTGTGATGACAGGGAGGGGACAGTGGTGCTGGATCCTGGCAGGAGTGTGGGCCCTCTAAACGAGGTGGTATGCTGCCGAAAAGTTCCAAGTGGGGAGAGTCACACCCAGATGTGTATTTTAAAACTATTATTCTGTTGGGTGCTGAACAGACTTGAGGGTGCGAGAGTAGGAATGGGATATTGGTTGGGAGGTTATCTCCTGCAATAGCCTAGGTGACAGATGGTGATGTCTCGGATTAGGGTGGGAGCAGTGGATGGAGGGAAGTGGATGGATTCAAGAAATACTTTGAAGATAGAATTAAAGATCCTGGATGTGGGTGGAAAGAAGGAGGAAAAGGATGAAATCAAGTGTGACTCTTAGGTTTCTGGCTTGAGTGACAGGGTAGAAAACATTGCAATTACTGATAAGGATATGACCTATATATTGTAAGTACAAATTTGGGGGCAGAGATGAAATAACATGTTAACCTCCCTGAATCGCATGAAACAAAGGAAAAAAAACGAGAGAGAGAAAAAAAGAAATAACATGTTAAATACCTTTTTCAGTGCCTGGCATATAAAATACACTAAAAAAATGAGAATTATTACTATTACCTGGCCATTCCATGTTCCGTAACCATGGATTCTAGAAAACTGGAAACAGTAACCTCTTTGTCCTTGAATACAGTATACAAAAGCATGAAACAGAACAGGATTCTGAAAATGGATGGCAACAGGTTCTCTCTGAAATGAATTACAGAAAACATCACTAAAAAATTATGACACCTAGAGGGGAATATCTAAAATACAGCCAGCTGAAGAAACTTTGGTTTATCAGAACACCACCTGATAAGGTCTTGCGCTTCTCTGAAATCACATTAACGAAAACACGTAACTACCAGAATGCTTCACATTCAAAGCTTTTATTTTGAAAAATAAAATACAAAAGTCATTAAGCTGTAAATGTATAATGGTAATTTCCCAACTTCTCAGAAACAATACAATGAATTACTTAAATAATGAAGACATTTAATATTATCCACATCAATACATTTAAACAGGCACACGTGTTCTACAAAACATTAGAACATGGACAGACAACCTATTCCAAAATGAAACTGCCCAATTTTGCTTACAGGATCCCATTTTTAAAGCCTCCCCTTGAAAACAAAATTTGTAATCTGGTAAAAAAGGATGAGGACAGGAGCAGTTTTAACAGAAAGCACGTGTCCCTTCTGGGCTCCTTCTCGTGGGGCTGTGCACGTTATCAGGGTCAAGAGCTCTTCACTCAGGAAGCAGATCACTCCAGGAGGCCCACATGTGTGCGGCGGGGGAGACTGGCAAATGAAGAGATGTAGCCACAGTGCAGGTGCTCCACTGAGCTTAGCAGGGGACAGCCAGTTCTAGAAACTTCCCTTCCACTGAAAAGGCAGCAATCTTTCCTAGGGCAAACAAACAGAATATGGTTACAGATGTGGTGTCCCAGTCCACTCTCCCTGCGCCATCACCACCTCCTTCCCGCCTGGGGGCCCAGCACAAGCAGAGCAGGCTCCTGTGGGGCAGGGGGATGGTGATTACTGAGAACGGCTGCCGTGGAGGACTGCTTGAGATGGGACGCTTTTAGATGCCTGCAAGTCACTGCTATGTTCAAAACAAGCAGATGGCAGCTAGTGCAAAGGCCACTACTGCCCATTTCTAAATGACTGCAACTGTCATCTGCAATTGAAGCTACTGTGGGGGCACCGGTAGGGACATCAAATGTCCAGGGGCCAACATGCTGATTCCTTATCATTTGAAAAAAATGGATCCTAAGGTTCCTCAAAGGAAGCTTTAGAGAACACAGTGACTGTCATTCAAATGCCAAAGGGACCCAAAAGATAAGAAGAAAGACTAGTATCTAAGATGCTTTGCTGTCTTCCCAGCTTGTCCTGAGTCCTCTCACTGTGTAGGGGCACCTACAAGCTTCAACAAGCAAACAGGGAGGAAGTGCTGCTGAAGGCAGCGTGGTGGCTAGGGTCACCTGATGCTGCATTGTCTCCTATAGATGGCCGGTCAGTAAATGAGTGAGTGAGTGAGTGAGTGAGTGAGTGAGTGTGTGTGTGTGTGTGTGTGTGTGTGTGTGTGTGTGTGTGTGTGTGTGTGTGTGTGTTGGGGGGGAATAAGATTACCTATAAATTTTGAAAGCATTTTGGATAAACAAAATTATCTGAGGCCTGATCTGATAATTGCTATTAAACCACAGAGTACAAGTCTAACATTCCGCATTTGCTTCTTAGCAAAAAGGCAACCTTAATCCTGAAACCTATCAATATTATTAGCTCGCTGCCTTTCACAATTCTGACATGACACAGCACTGTTCATGTGCTTCTTATGTCTATAATCCATTGACACACAGCAAGTCATAAAATCTCTTACTCAAATTATTCAACCTCAGCTTTCTCATGAGTACAATAGGAGTTATACCACCTGCTGGCCAGTGTGGTTTGAGAACTGAATGAAATCATATAAATATAAAATTAATCATGTGTTATATATCCTATTATATATTATGTCATATATAGTCATAATATATTATATATAAGTATAAAATGCTTGGTATTTTATGCCTGATGTGGAACATGTACTCAATACATTATTATATAAAGTAAAAATAAAAACAAAACTCAGCAAGCAAAACTATGAGAAAAAAATCAGTATCAGATTTTTAGAATAACTGTTCAAATTCTAAATGAGCGAAGGCATCACTATATCATTCAGAGCAAAACAGACTCTTAAGAAAGCTTTGGAGCGGGGTATGCGTTCTGAGCCGCTACGTCAGGAGATCTGGATTTAGAAGCCAGCTTTGCCACTAATGAGCTGCCATCCCTGGACATGTACCTGATGATCTACATGTTCACAGATATTACATAAGGAGGCTTAGAAGGCATGGCTGGCCTCGTTCACACTGTAAGCCTTAGCTACAATGAGACAGCGTAGGTTACAAATGTAAGACATAATACATAAAAATGAGCAAAGGCAAACTTGAAAACCAACCAACCAACCAACAAAAAAGTACAAAAACATTTGCAAGTCCGGCACACAGGGAAAGCAGCACGGGGGCGAGGTGGATAGGGTGATAGGGGTGGGGGTGGAAGAAACCCTGGCTCGATGTCAGGAGATGGTGATCGTTAGCTCTGGGTTTTCCCTACCTCTGGCTTTGACAAATAACCTGCTCTCCCTAGGATCAGTTTCCTTATTAGCAAACAGGCAGCTGGGCTTGATGGTCTCTAGATCGTCTTCAGCTAAAATAGTTTATAATTTTAAATTCCTCCTCATACTGAAAATAACTAACACTATTTGTGAGCTTCTTATATGCCAGGCTCTGTGTAGACATTATCATGATTACTACCACTCTCTTAATATGATCCTTGTTTTAGAGATGAAGAAACTAAGGCACAGAGAGGTTAAGTAATTTGCTCAATGCCACACAGTAAGTGACAGAGCCAGGATTCCAACCCAGGCAGCCTGACTCCAGATCTCTGTTCTCCACCCTGGCCACACTGCCTCCTGGGAGAGCCCAAGTGGGAAACCCAAAGACCCGGTAACATCCCCCAGCTCTCACCTCATGTGTGAGAGAGGTTCCTCGTTCTGCTACTCCATCTGCTCAGTCTGTTGAAGGAAGCAAAAGGTGTTTTAAAGTCCTTGAAGTTGGTCAGCATGAGAAGTGACTGCTCCCACTGAAACATCAAACTTTCGAATGAACTCAGTCTGCTTCTGTTGTATAATAAAGAATTTGGGGGCCGGGGGCAGTGATTCACGCCTGTAATCCTAGCACTCTGGGAGGCCGAGGCGGGAGGATGGTTTGAGCTCAGGAGTTCAAGACCAGCCTGAGCAAGAGCGAGACCCCATCTCTACTAAAAATAGAAAGAAATTAGCTGGACAACTAAAAAATATATATATATAGAAAACAAATTAACCAAGCATGGTGGCGCAGGCCTGTAGTCCTAGCTACTCAGGAGGCTGAGGCAGAAGAATTGCTTGAGCCCAGGAGTTTGAGGTTGCTGTGAGCGAGGCTGACGCCACGGCACTCTAGCCGGGGCAACAGAGCGAGACTCTGTCTCAAAAAAAAAAAAGAATTTAGCCTTTTCTCCTGGTTCCTGAGAAGAGACTCTAAGTCCTTGGAAATTCCCAAGTAACAGGAATGTCTTCATTATTTATGAGTCCCTTGGATCACAGCTGAGTTTATGGTAAGAGATGAGCTGACTTAGCGTAGGGGCTGGTCACCAGGACAAAGACCATCCACAGATTAGAGGGTTGGGGCTTCCAGCCAGCCTGAACTCTGGGGAGGGGAGGTTGGCTGGACACTGAGTTCAATTACACAACAGATGATGCATTCAATCATGCCTATGTAAATAAACCCCAATAAAAACTCTGGGTGTGGAAGTTCAGTGGAGCTTCCTGGTGGTGAACACACAGATGTGCCAAGAGGGTGACGTGCCCTGATTCCATGGGGAGAGAGCGCAGAAGTTCTATCTTCAGGACCCTCCCAGACCTAGCCCTATGTGTCTCTTCATTTGGCAGGTCCTGATTTGCAGCCTTTATAATAAAACTGTGATGGTAAGTGTCGTGCTTTCCTGACTTCTGTGAGCCACCTAGCTAATTACTGACCCTGAGGGTTCTATGGGCTTCAGTTTTCTCATTCATTGGAAATTAGACCAAAGTCTTCTACAGGCCCTTTTCTAAATGTGTGTGTGTGAGTGAGAGAGACAGAGGTCCATTAAATGAAACTAACCATAGTGAGGGGCTCAGAAGTGTCTAAGTCTTTTGCCCAATTTTTAAATCTTTTTCTATTGATTTGTAAGAATTCTCTATATTCTATAGATAAGCCCTTTGTTTCAAACATTTTCTCCTACTTAACACTTACTTTTTAATCTCTTTATGATGATTTTCAATAAGTAAACATTCTCAAATTTTTCTTTTTGAGACAGGGTCTTGCTTTGTCACCCGGGCTTGAGTGCAGTGGCATCATCACAGCTCACTGCAGCCTCAAACTCCTGGGCTCAAGTGCTCCTCCCACCTCAGCTTCAAAGTAGCTAGCACTACAAGTGAGGGCCACTGCACTCAGCTAACTTAAAAAAGAAAATTTTTTTATAGAGATGGGGTCTTATTATGTTGCCTGGGCTGATCTCAAACTCCTGGCCTCAGTGATCCTTCTGCCTTGGCCTCCCAAAGTGCTAGAATTACAGGTGTGCACCACCACACCCAGCCTACATTCTCAATTTTAATGTAGTCCAAATTACCCATCTTTAAATGAATAATCAGGGCTTCTTTTTTTTTGAGACAGAGTCTCACTCTGTTGCCTGGGCTAGAGTGCTGTGGCGTCAGCCTAGCTCACAGCAACCTCAAACTCCTGGGCTCAAGCAATCCTTCTGCCTCCGCCTCCTGAGTAGCTGGGACTACAGGCATGTGCCACCATGCCCGGCTCATTTTTTCTGTATATATTTTTAGTTGGCCAATTAATTGCTTTCTATTTTTAGTATAGATGGGGTCTCGCACTTGCTCAGGCTGGTTTCGAACTCCTGACCTTGAACGATCCACCTGCTTCAGCCTCCCAGAGTGCTAGGATTACAGGCGTGAGCCACCACGCCCGGCCATATATATTAAGAGGAGGAAGCAGATACAGTACCTGGGAGTTTTCTTTAAGAAAGTCAGGTAGTTGAAATTCTCCTTTATAGACCTGGAAAAACAAAGCAGGTATGAGTTTAAGGAAAGAGGTACTGCCACCAT
>CAUYRT010061003.1:0-49203 GCA_963574885.1 Lepilemur ruficaudatus
AGCCAAACTCTGCTTAATGCAGAGGCCTGTGTCCTTCTGTGCAGGACACTCACCGTCCTGTTGAACAGGAGGAAGGGGCAGTGATCAGACCCGAACACTCTGGTTTGCTACCTGCTGGTTCTCATGCTCTGCCTATGTGCGCGTGTGTGCGTGTGCATGTGTGTGTGTGCGCGCGCGTGTGTGTGTGTGTGTGTGTGTGTGTGTGTGTGTGTGTGTTGGGGGCTGCTAATGTGCTCTCATGCTGGTTTCTCTGCCTCCCTCTTGGAACAACCTTCTTCTCAGGCGCAGGGGCTGGTGAGCCTGGAAGCTGCCAGATGAAGCACATGACAGGGGAGAAGGGCCTGGAGGCTTCTGCACTTCATGCGACAGATACTCATTCAGCCCGTCCTGTGTGCCACACCAGGCACCAGGACAGAGAGTGAACCTGCAGCTTGGGGACCTCACCTCCTGGAGGAGGAACAAGTTATTCACTTAGTTATTTAATTTTAAGTGTTATTTAATTACGGTGATGAAGTGTTTCTTTTATTGGTCAGCACAGACTGTTTGACTGCAGTAACAAATTTTCCCAGAATCTCCATGGCTAAACAGAGCAAGGTTGGTTGGTTGGGGATGCTATCTGTCTACAGGGGTCTCTGCTCCACACGGTCACTTGGGATCCAAGGCTGATGGGCTTTTTCCTTCTTTAGGCTGCACATTCTGGACATGTGGCCCCTTGGCCTCGTAGTGGAGAAGAGAGACAGGAGACTCACCCGTGGGCTTCTCTGCCTGTGTCACTGCCACTTGTACTTCATTAGCCAGAACTAATCACCATGGCCTTGGCTTACTGCAAGGAAGCCAGGAAATGCAGGGGAGCCAATCGGAATACGTGGTGATCAAACAGAACATCAGGTGAGCATTTCTGTTTCTGTCACAAGCCCAAATTCAAGGCAGGGGAGACCCAACCAGCCGACATCCAGAGAGCTGGTGAAAGGATTCATAGCTGTTCACATCTAGGGAGGTTGCTCTTTTACAGAGGTGCTAGTTTCCCACCGCCTGGAGAAAAAGGCTGGGACTCAAGTAAAGATCTCAGAGCCATTTCTCCTTCTCCTACTTCTTTTTTTGTCAGCTCACAATATTTAGTAACAATTTAATTTGCTTAAGATTATGTGTAACTTCCCCCCATGCCAAAGCCACATCTGATGGGGCCAAGCAGATCTCCATGCCCAGGGTCTCCCCCGGCTCCCATCCATCCTTTCCCAGATGTGGCATTGCCTGGCTCGGGCCTGTGTCTGCCCTTCCCACTGCAGTATCCGGCCTCCAAATGGCCCCAGGGGCTCCCGTCCCTCTGTTATTCCTTTCTGCAGGCCAATCTGTATAACTAGTGTCATGGAAAAGACTGAGTGTGACTTCCAGAGGTGTGCCATCCGCCGCGCTCTCTCGTGGGTGATTTGCTCTGGGAGAAGCTGGCTGTGCTTTCATGGGGACACTCCAGCAGCATCCTCCTTCCAACCCAGAGAGACCCCCACTTGAAGAACCGAAGCCTCCCACCGACAGTCAGCACTAATCATGCTGGAAGTAGATCCTCCGGCCCAAGTCAAGCCTTCCCGTGACTGTAGCCCTGCCGACATCCGCCTGCAATTTCAAGAGAGACTCTGAGCCAGAAATACCCAACTAAGTCCACTCCCAAATTTCTGACTCACTGTGTGAGATAATAAATGTCTCTCACTGTTGATGTCTCCAAGTTCTGGGTTAATTTGTTGCATAGACAGCCATGGATAACACACACACCCAGAAATCATCAGAATCCTCCTTATTTCTTTATGCTAGTCCTCCATGGCACACTCCAGATTCTCCAATACAATAAACTGCTCTAGTCTTGGTGTTTCCATGGTGTGTGGTTTTTCCCTTTATTTCTAACTGTATTAAGTTGTCTTGGCTTGGCTCACCCTGGTAACCCTCATATTCTGTGGCATTGCTCGATAATAATAGTAAACACTTAGGTAGCTCTTAATTCATGCCAGGCAGAGTGCCAAGAGCTTTACATATATTAACAAATTTAATCTTCACACAACCCTATGAGACAGGTACTGTTATTAGCCTGTTTCATATCTAAGGAAACCGAGACACAGAGAAGTTAAGTAACATATCCAAAGTTGCACAGCTAGTGAGTAGCAGAACCAGGATTGTGAACTCCAGCAGTGGGGCTCCAGAGCCCTTTTCTTGAGAAAGGTATAAAAAGATGTCAGGCAGGCCACAGGCTCAAGAGACTAGGCAAAAAAAATTTTCATAAGAAGAAAAATAAATCGGAGAAAGACAGGAAAGGATAAGTGGGCAAGGCTAGAATCCCAGAGAAATGAAGAGACCTCATCTTGCCTGGTGGAACAGTTTCTTCAAATTCTAGATTAGAAGCTTGGTTTAATCAGTTAGGGATGAAACCTATAGGAAATGCAGACAAGAGGTGGATCTTGTGGACTGTGAAGTCAAGGAGGTCTGTAATAAAATAGAAATGGCCCGAAGGAAACCTTTCACCATCCTTTTTGGTTCCACGTATGTCTGGCCACAAAAGCTCTTGGATGGGTCATCCTAGCCTACCGCTTCCTTAGAGCTCTTTCAAACTCCTTGTGCCTGTGTAAGTGTGGAGAACAGACACAGTGGACATGGGATGTGCCCGTGATGCTGGCTCAGCTGCAGGAGGCGCATTTCGACCGCCCGCCTGGAGCAGGAGGCAGTGGAGAGCACCAGCACAAAGCAGGGGAAGGTAAGGACTCCCAGAGAGGCCAGACACGCAACCACGGCAAGGAAAGGTCCGAGACAGACAACTGTTTGCAGAGTCTGGCTTATCCTGGGGTTGGTCCAGCCTGTTCAAAGTCAGTCACCTCTTAAACATTTCAGAGGACGTGTTAGCAATGTGTAAGAGGAAACATAATTGTCACCCCAGTCTAGGAAGTGTGCTCTTGGTGGGAGATCAACTTTGGGGTGGACGGAAAGCTTGTACAAGGAAAGGAGTTTGTTTGAACTTCAGACTCAACCAGCGAGAGCGGCCGCCTGCTCCATGGAAACATGCACAGGTGTTACCCTTGCTGCCTATCTGTCACCTATGGAATAAAGCACTCGTTTGGGGGTCTCACTTTCTAAGCCATTATTAGCAACAAGGGTTGGCTTTGTGAAGACCTGGTTACATCGTGATGGTGGGGTGAGGGAGGGGGACCATCTATCTTACTTGTGACATTGGATGGAGGGAAGAGAAGGGCCTATTTCCAGGCTGAGAGGGGAGCAGATGCCAACAGGACACCTCAGTGAGGGCTCCCTGCCTGTGCAGTGGCTCTGGCAGCCGCCTCCAGCTGTGAGCTGCCTCCACAGGGCCAGGCCCTCAGCTTTCAGGTTGCAACTCTTCAGCAATGTGTCATTGGCTCAGATCACTTGAGTTTCACAAAGGGCAGTATACTGTATGAGGGTGCCGTCTACGCGGAGACAGAGAATTGTATGTGTACAAGGTGCGTTCCTGACCTCACTGCTTTGCTGCCATCAGAACAGCTTGTCCCACACTGGGCTATGAGTCAATGCTGTGTGTTCCCGGGAGGCAGCTTGGGAGGAAGAGCTGCTGGAAGCCCTTCCCTGAGTTTTCTTTAAGGATGCTGCTCAGGTTCATCTTCCATGGGAGGACTGAATGGGGAGTCAGTGCTGAGCTGATCTTGCTTGGCAAGAGCTGCTTCTTCCAAAGAACTCTTTCTTTGTGTCTGATGGATGATCTGTATGTTATAGCTGCCTAGGCTACCTTCTTTGCGATGGCTGCTGGGATGCTCAGAGCTGGAGTGTGGCCTGGCCCAGCAAGTGTCTGAGGCATGCATGCTGACATCTAAGTGGCTTCATCTTATTATTATTTTTTTTACGATTTTCTCTTTTGTTGTTTATTCTATTGTCTGTGTTCTGATAAGCTAACTTAAATTCATTTTGGTGGTTATAAGCCAAGAAGTAGATAAATATTTGTGATTTAGAGCGTAGTATTTGTAGAGTCTATCCTGAGATGAGCGGCTCCCTTGTTAGTTGCCTACCGAGGTATGAGAAACAGATTCAACTCCTCTCTCCCTGGCTAGAAGAATGTGGTCTTTGACTGATGGATTCATTGACTCACTGATTTGCTCTGTGGATATTTATTATGCGCCAGGCTCTGTTCTAGGCCTGAGGAAGCTGACGGTGACCACAGAGCAACATTCCAGTGGCAGGAAATAGGCAAAGACAGTGACACTGATTACAAACAGAGACTGCTGCCTTGAAGGAGCAAGCAGTTAGCAGACAGTGAGGACGAGGAGTGTCTCAGTCAGCTCAGGCTGCCGTAGCACAATGCCACAGACTGCGTGGCTTGAACACAGTCCTGGAGGCTGGAAGTCTGAGGTCAGGGTGTCCATAGGAAGGTTTTATCCTGAAGCCTCTTCTATTGGCTTGTAGGCAGTTGCCATCTCTCTGTGTGCTCACGTGACCTCTTCTTTGTACACACACACACACACAGATCTGATGTCTCTTATTATTAATATAAATACATGAATCCATTCGAGTTTAATTATGAGATTTCAGCAATTCAGTCCCATTTTCAGGCTCCGCTTCTCATTCTAGTTCTGTTGCTGTTTCCGCCACGTCTGCAGTTATTTCTTCCACGGAAGTCTTCAACCCCTCAAAGTCAACCGTGAGGGTTGGAATCAACTTCTTCCGAATTCCTGATAATGTTGATATTTTGACCTCCTCCTATGAGTCACGAATGTTCTTAACAGCATCTAGAATGATGAATACCTTCCAGAAGATTTTCAACTTACTTTGCTCACATCTATCAGAGGAATCACTGTCTGTGGTAGCTATTGCCTTACAAAATATATTTCTTAAATAATAAAACTTGAAAGTCAAACGTAGTGCTTGATCCATGGGTTACAGAATGGATGTTGTGTTGGCAGGCACAGAAACATTCATTCCTTATACACCTCCATCAGAGCCCTAGATGTGCTGTCAATGAACAGTACTATTTTGAAAGGTTATCTTTTTTCCTGAGCAGTGGGTCTCAACAGTGGGCTTAAAATATTCAGTAAACCATGCTGTAAATAAATTTACTGTCATTCAGGCTTTTTGTTCTGTTTATAGAGCACAGACAGAATAGATTTAGCATAATTCTTCAGGGCTCTAGGATTTTTGGAATAGTAAATGATCATTGGCTTCAACTTAAAGTCACCAGCTGCATTAGCCCCTAACAAGAAAGTCAATCTCTCCCTTGGAGTTTGAAGCCAGGCATTAACATCTCTTCTTTAGCTATGAAGGTCCTAGATGGCATCTTCTTGCAATATAAGGCTGCTTCACCCACATTGACAATCTGTGGTTTAGTGTAGCCACCTTCATCAGTGATCTTAGCTACATCTCCTGGATAACTTGCTGCAGCTTCTACATCAGCACTTGCTGCTTCGCCTTGCACTTTTATGTTATGGAGACGGCTTCTTTCCTTAAACCTCATTAACCAACCTCTGTTAGCTTCCAACTTTTCTTCTGCAGCTTCCTCACCTCTCTCAGCCTTCAGAGAATTGAAGAGAGCTAGGGCCTTGCTCTGGATTAGGCTTTAGTTTGAGGGAATGTTGTGGCTGGCTTGATCTTCCACTACAACTTTCTCCACATCAGCAATAAAACTGTTTCACTTTATCATTCGTGTGTTCACTGGAGTAACACTTTAAATGTCCTTCAAGAACTTTTCCTCTGCCCCATGACCTGGTTAACTGTTTATGACAAGAGGCATAGCCTTCAGCCTATCTCAGCTTTCAACATGCCTTACTTAGCTTAATCATTTCTAGCTTTGGATTTAAAGTGAGAGACACATAACTCCCCTTTTCACTTGTACACGTAGAGACCATTACAGGGACATTACTTGGCCCTAATTTCAATACCATTGTGTCTCAGAAAACAGGGAGGCCCGAGGAGAAGGAGAGAGATGAGGAATGGCCAGTTGGTGGAGCAGTCAGAACACATATGACATTTATTAATTGAGTTTGCAGTCCCATATTGGCACAGTTTGTGACACTCCAAAACAATTGCTATAGTAACATCACAGATCACCATAACAGATATAATACTAGTGAAAAAATTTGGAATATTGTGAGAATTACCAAAATGTGACAGAGACACGGCGAAGAGAGCACGTGCTGTTGGAAAAACGGCAGCGGTAGACTCGCTCAAAGTGGGGTCGCCATAAACCTTTAATTTGTAAAAAAACTGCATCGTCTGTGAAGTGCAATAAAGTGGGGGATGCCTGTGCTGACTTTAATTTTATTAACTGACTTCAGCAGGAAAAGAAAAATGTCACCATGGGCCACCACTTTTGTTGCAGACTGGCTAGGTCGTCCACTGGGTGTTCTGATGATGCTAGCCAAGGGCTGCACGTTCTGGGACACTATTTAAAATTCTTGCCATGGCTTTAAAATTGACATTTTTTCAACTTAGGTAAAATAATACCTTCTTATTAGTTAGTGTAATGGAATTTTTATTCAGCCTCCACTTGCCCCATAGGCTTGAGAGTCAAGATAGTTCCTGGGTTTTACCCCCAACACTACCAGCAGGAGCAGGCTCGTTTCCTTCTCGAAGCCTCTGGTGTTCTGTGTGCAAAACGGGTGTAATTGCTTCTCTCTCTTCTATAAACGGCACACGTGGAAGCACTGAGATCATTAGATATCTCTTCTTACTGTTTTTGGTTTGTTTCTACCTTATCTGATCTCCTAGGTCAAAAGTCTGCTTGGCTAGTGGAAAAAAGGAGACCCAACTCTTCCGAGTGGGGCGGATTCCTTAGCCATGCCTTGTATATTGGATCTGCTCCTCGCCGTTTGGCTGTGGTCTGTGTGAGCACTGAAAAAGAGAATATAGATTCACGCATTAGGAAATGGAAAAAGACTCATGCTTGGCAGGTGCCAGGGCAGCGGAACCCGGGATGCTGACCGCGCACCGACTTGACGACTACGTCTCTCGGCTGCCTTTGCAGTTGGATGCGCTCCGTGAGAGGCAAGTGGATGTGTTGTGTGGGACGTCTGGAAATGTCACCTTAGCAAGGCCAATTTAGCTGGGTAGGGAAATTCCCTTTTTGCCTCTCCTCTGTCCCCCTTTCTGGAAGGTGGACGTGATGGCGGGAACCACAGATGACCTTCCATAAGGAGCCAGGTGCTAGGATGGTAGAGCAGAAAGACACGGAAGGAGATCAGTCCCTGATAACCATAATGGACCTGGACTGCCCACTTGCTGTCTTCTATGGCGAGGGCAAACCCTCTTCTCTTTAAATTGCCCCCCTTTTCTGTGATCCCTCTTACTATAGACTGAATTTAATTCCTAATGAATATATCTGCCACATGGCTTATATCAGAGACAACAGGAACAAATCCATTTACATTTCTCTTCCTCTCTGAGCCCCACCTGGTTCCAGAGGCGGTGTGCTTCCCACTGCTGTTCCAGGCAGGAGCTACCCAGTTATGGGTGGCCAAGGCCAGAACTGCTGTTAGCCCATGTGCAGCCTTTACACAAATCAGAAAAAGGCATCCAGATACTAAGATACTTCTCCGTCCTCTGCCAGAAATTGACATGTGGTGTGGTGGGAATGGACTGTGTCCTTAGGAGTGGCCCTTGCACACGATGCCACCTGGATCACCATATGTTGGACCCTAAAACAGTGGTTGCTGCTCACTTTTGTGTCAGTGTTCAGGCTAGTCCCTGACCTTGAACTTCTTCTCTAGGTCTTCCAACTGTGCCTAGTATTGGCCTCAGAGCAACGCAGCCCGGTGCCTGGGAGAGAAAGTGGCCAAGACTGTGTGATGGGGCAGGGAACGGGTTTTAACGGGTTTCTGGCTCTTAACTCCTTTTTATGTGAGCAGCTCATTTCTGTGCCAACCATTTGGATTCGTAAACTGGCAGAAGCCTCATCTGTTACTCACTCTGGCTGTAGGGTGGAGGCTGTGTGCAGAGGCTGTCTCCCCCAGTCCCTCCCCAGAGCTGTCTGTGGGGTCCTGAGCCCCCACATAACCCATGTTGCCTTTGTGTGAATAAGGTGATCAGAGTCGCAGGTGGTTCTTGCTCACATAAAACGTGATCTCTGCTACAGAAGGGCAGACCCAGGCCTCACTTTTGTGCTGGCTTGAGAGTACTCCTTGCTTCCCTTTTGACAATTTCCCCACACTCCTGCCTGCCCACCCATGGAGGGTTAAAGGGAATTGAGAAAAATGCCCTAAGCCTCAAAGGGAAAGAAGCCAGAGCTGTGCTATTGCTGCTCTTGACTTTACAAGATGGCCAGTATCGGCCCAAAGAAATATGACCTGACATAGAAGGGGCTCATGTGACTTCAAAAATTACCAAATTTGTTATGGGAAAGTCACTTGCCCTAAAAAAAAAGTGGGCTCCTACTCTGTCATAATTTAATTTTTTTTTATTTTCTGTTTTCTTTATTTTTGTTTTTTTTTTAGCAGCCTTAACTTGCTCTGCCAGCAATGAATATGGCAGAACGATGTGAGATCCTTTGGGATGGCGTCACTAATCTCGGTGGCGAGTTGCTTATTCTGAAGGTTGGATATCTCTAGGTGCTGCATGGGACTGTCCCCGCGTGATCTCATTTGGATCGCTTTTCTTGCTTCCCAGTTTCATCTTACTGCTTATTTGAGAGCTGCGATTTCTCAGTTAGGTTTTTAAGAGGACAGCAGCCTAGAGGCCAAAGCTAAAGTGTCTTTACAACTAGATGCGTGTAAGATATTATAAAGCAAGGAAATTAAACACACTATTAGTAAACGTATCTAAATGTGTATGATAAAATAATGCTGTTTTCTTCAAATAGCCCCCCGAGGGATCTGGAGCTCTCCTCCAAAACTCCCCAGAATGCCAGGGCCTCCCTACGTGCCCACGAGAATTCCAGCTGACTGACAGCAAAGACGCACCTTATTTCTGTCCCTTTTGGTTCACCACTTGACTTCAAGTGACTTCAGGCTGGTTCCAGAAAGCTACTCAAATGACAACGTGCCACCATTTAAGATACTCATGAGGGAGGCCAGAGTCTTGAAGCACCCGCCGAAGTATAGCTTAAAAATTGTTTTAAGCGATGGAGGCTTTATGCAGATGAGTGCATGGCCTCCCATAGCCAGGACACTGACGGGGAATAGTCACTGAAAATCCAAGTTCAGCTGTGTTTTCAAGAAGCAGCTTCAAAATGTGTGACTGATCTGACCCTAGTCATAGTCTGTCCTCTCACCCCAACCGGGAAGACAGAACCGCCTCCCGAACTGTAGGACTCAGATCGTGAAACAGGGAGATGTGGTTCCCTGTTATGTTCGTTCTAAACAGGTGTTCTCAAAGAAATGGAATGGAGTTCATATGAGACATTGGTTTAAACAAAATTACACCTTTCTTATTAGTGCACTACTTCTCAAAACTTGTATTAATAATATGCTACTGTGCCACATAAGCATCCAAAAGGAGAAGTATAATATACGGGATTTCCAAAACTTATTTGATTATGAAATTTTCTCATTCATTGAACCCAGATGGAAGAGTTAGTCTTGAAAGGCAGAGATGAGTTCTGTTTTTGTAAACTGACAAACCAAACATGTATATATATATATATGTAGTACATAAAAAAAAGAACTTAGAGACTGTTCCTCTGGGGTGGTTGGTGAGTCTTTCTGCGGTCGTCCTCTGGCCCACGCACACCCTGCTCTACCCGAGAACCAGTCCCTCCTCCCCCAGTTTGCTTCTCAGGCCCTCCCGGGCCAATGTGCTCATGCTGTGTACTCATCCACCTCGGGTCTGGCTGTGCCATGCCTGCAAGGGGACATAGGAGGTACACATGGCCAAGCTGGAGAGCTGGGTGGCTGCAGCCTCACAGCCACATCTCGGATTCAGGTCATACCTGCCTGGACTTTCCGAACACCTGGAGGGGTGCAGCCCAGGCTTGGACTTCTCACCCAGCAAATGGGGGAAGACGGAGAAGGCACTGCCTCCTTTGGGGCTCCTGCCCTCCAGCCATACTCTAGTCTACTACATCCCTCTGGGCTCAGATGGCATCGTTAAATTGTGATTATATAAGATAATTCCTTGTTCTTAGGAAGTACACACTGAGGGATTGAGAAGTGAAGTGTTGGCTTACTCTCAAATGGCTCAGCAAAAATATAAAGAGAAAGAGAAAAAGAAAGAAAGAAAAAGAGAGCACAACTATGATAAAATGTTAACAAAGAGTGAATCGTTGTGCGAATCTAATGTGTACTCACTAGAACAGTCATGCAACATGTTGCTTAGGGAGCAGGTTTGAAGCTTTGTGGGGGGCATTCACTGACATCACCAGGCCTGAGTTTATATGAAGTGAAAAATGTGAGCAGTGTGGTCGGCAGTAGGAGAGCCCACGTCCACACTCCATCTGCTGTTCCAAATGGGGGGTCTGCATGGCCTGGTTGGGGGGGAAGCCATTTTTCCTTCCCTTTGGGACTACCATGGGCTTAGAGATGATACAGCCTTGGGTATCCAAGAAATTAAATTTTGAGAATCTCAATGATCCGAAATGGTTGGACTCAATAATGCGTGATGAACTCATGTTGTTTTGAAAAAAGAATTATTGAGGTGACCAATAAGAGACTTTAATACTAGTCCCCAGGTAGGTAGGTCACCCAAGAATTCCAACCCTGGGTACACTGCATTGGCAACCAAAATCCCAAAGACTGTGAACTCTGCGGTGATTCTGTAGTTTCCTCTGAGAGTATTTTTATGAGTTCTGGACCTCTTTCTGGATAAGATATTGGATAAAAATACTTTCTATTGGCACTAGTAGACATTTAGCATGTTATCATGGAAAGCAGCACTGTAAGCCGAAGAAATTTAGAGTTTTCCATCTTTGTTCCTTCCATCATGGAGTGAAATGACAAAAAAATTTGACAGACTGGATTAAGATCAATCAAATGAGGGCAGCTGGCCACATGAGATACCATTTCACCCCCACCAACATGGCTAAAAAAAAGACAGATAATAACATGTTGGTGAGGTTGTCAAGCAATTGCTGGTGGAATTTTAAAATGGTGTAGCTGCTTTGGAAAACATTCTAGCAGTTTCTCAAAAAGTTAAATACAGAGTTTCTATATGACCTAACAATTCCACTCCTAGGTATATAATCAAGAGAAATAAAAACATGTTTTCCCACAAATACAAAACTTGTACACAAATGTTCATAGTAGTACTATTCATAATAGCCAAAAGTGGAAACAACCTAAATGGTTGTCAACTGATGAACGGCTAAATAGCATGTGTTACACCCATACAATGAACTGTCATCTGGCAATGCAAAGGAATGAAATACTGATACATGTGACAATAGAAGTGAGCTTTGAAAACATGCTAAGTGGAAGAAGCCAGACACAAAAGGCCACATATTGTATGATTCTATTTACACGAAACATCTAGAACAGGCAAACCAACAGAGACAGAAAGTAGAGTAGTGGTTGTCATCGGCAGGAGGGAGGGAGTTACGGGGAGTGACTACTAATGGGTAGGTATAATGTTTCTTTTGGGGATGATAAAAATGTTCTGAAATTTGATAGGAGTGATGGTTACACAATTCTATGAATATACTAAAACTCACTGAACTGTACACTTTAGAAGGACGAATTTGATGATATATGCATAGTACCTGAAAAAACTAAAAGTGTGCCCTGAATTGTCCCACGTTCTTGTGCATGTGTTCTGCAGCCCCTTTTAGGAGCCTCACACCTGGAGCGTCTGTGCTGGTCTTGACCGCTCCTGACTGTTGCCCTCAGCCTTGGAACCACTCAGCACCGCTGCGGAGCCGGCAAGCCTTCCTGGGAAGACCTAGACCTCCAGGCTGCCTCTGCTTCTGTACTTGCTCCTCATTCTCAAGTAAAAGCGAAGCACCTCTCTGCATGGCCTCCTCAGTCATGCAGTGACTTCGCCTTCATTTCCTGTTACCCTCTCAGGCCTGCCTTCCCCTCGCCAATTCTCCAGCTCCATCTGCCCTTGGGCTTCTCCTTGTGTGTAAATCTGTAGGGAAATGTCATTTAAAGAGGCCAAAACCCACTACTGATTCTTCTTTCTTCATTGCTCCTTGGGAAGTATTTGCTTCTGTGTTCTTGGTGAAGGAAAGCTCAATTTTGTCTGCTTTTATACCTTTAGTCTTTTCGGATTAAGCATTCCCAATCACCTTCCAAATCAGGCAACTAGTTTTTAATTGTAGCAGTCCATCCTTCAGCGTTCCTTTATACAAACTTAAACCTGCAAAAATATACTCGTGATTCCCCCCTTTTACACAAAAGGAAGCACACAGTTCTGTGTCTTGCTTTGTTCACTTACTGTGTCTTGGTGATCTTTTCATATCACTATATTGAAAGCGTCCCCCTTCTTTGTCATTGCTGCGTCACAATCCAGTGTGTTCAGGTGGACTCTGTTTGGTTTCATCAGCTCCTGTGTAAGGCTCCTGTCTGACTCGTGTCTTTTGCTATTGAAAACCTTGTTGGGTGATGTCACAGTCACCTCTATTCAGCTCATGCAGGCAGAGCTGTAGGACAGATTCCCAGGAGGGGAATTGCTGGTCAAGGAGTAAATCCCTTTACAATTTTGGCATATGTTGCCAAATTGCTTCCCACAGGGAGACAACTGCTGGACACTTGCATCAGCAGTGAACGAGAGTGGCTTTTTCCACCAGCCTTTCCGATATAGTATGTTAATTACATCTGGGATTTCTGCAGTGGTGCACTGATAAATGTTTAGCAGCCATCTCTCAAAAGGAAAAAACAAAACAAAACAAAACACAACAACCCCAAAACAAAAAATCAAAAAAAGCCCTAATTAATACCTGCTGATTTCCATTGTGTAAATCCTTCCACCCAGGCCGATTTCAAGCTACCAACATAATGACTCTGAACATGGAGTTGGGAAGAGACGAGCTGTCGCACTCGTCACGTAGTATTTTCACCATGTGGATGCAAGAGATGGAAGTAGCACATATCATTGTGAAATGCAGTAAAATAATGAGAAATTTTAAGAGTTTTATTGCCTTTGTTTTCAGTATAATTTATTTAATTATAAGCTTACATCATTAAAATTTTAGTAGTGGCTGCATTTAAGAACCAACTCATAAAACCAGAAAATGTAATAATTATTCATTGTGAACTGGCAAGCACTAGCTCCAGTGCACCACTGCCGTTTCGCCAGTCTGAAAGGTAGTGAATTCTGTCTCACTATAGCTTTAATTTTTATTACAGCTGTTTTATATGTCTAAGGACTACTGGTGTTTCCTTTTCTGTGAAATATCTGATCCTGTCCTTTGCACATTTGCCTATTGGGTTATGTTCTGTTATTGATTTCTAGGAGCTCCTTATACATATCTTTTGTCTGTGTTATGATTTGCAATGTTTTATCCTAGTTTGCTATTTATCTTTTGTGTTTGCTCATTTTTTTTCTTGCCATGAAGTTGTTGTTGTTATTGTTTTTAAATGTAGTTGAATTTTTAAATTTTTTCTTTGACAGCTTCCAAATGTTGAATAATAATTAGAAACAGCAGGATTGTATAACTAAAATTTGTTGCTAGTTCTAATCAATTCTTACATATTTAAACAAGTTTCCTATTCTCTAAGCAATCTGTACAATCCCTGAATCTCCTTAGAGTTTACTATACTGAATTTTGTCTTTCTCTTTTGAGTCAGGTCATTATTTAAAACTCCTCCACACTTAGTGATATAATAAAGATGCATGATATGTTACAGATGGGCCTGGCACACTTCAGCTAAAAAGAAGTGCACATAGAGGTCATAAGGCATTTATCAAGCTTTGTATCACTAGGTCAGTGGTGGTTAACCCTAAAGCCTTTTTCTGACTAGTATTATTTCCTACTGGGGAGTTTCTTCATTTATATTTGACTTTTCATGTGAGCACTGTCTTAGTCATTTTGTGTTGCTATAAGAGAATACCACAGACTCCGTTATTTATAATGAATAGACATTTATTTGACTCATAGCTCTCGAGACTGGAAAGTCCAAAATTGAGGGACTGCATCTGGTGAGGGCCTTCTTGCTGCAGCGTGACATGGCAGAAGGCATCACAGGGGTGAGAGAGCTCATGAAAAGGAGCCAGAGGTGGGGGAACTCAGTTTGATAACAAACACAGTCTTGCAATAATGACAAGAGGAATAATGTGATAATGACATTAACCTATTCATGAGGGCAGAGCCTATATAACCTAATCATCTCTTCAAGGCCCTACCTCTCAACACTGCCCTGGGGTTCAAGTTTCTAATGCATAACTTTAGGGGACACATTCAAACCATAGCAGGCATGTACTGGCTTAATCCTATGTTTCGCTCTCCATTGGACCTCAAGGCCCCAAGCTCCAAGAATAGTGCTAGATCTTAGTTTGTGTTCAAGAAATATTAGTTGAGTCACTAACTTCAGAAGTGTGGACCCCTCAGATAGATTTTCACCTGTATCTCCACCATCCCTGATAATGTCCATTAACATTTAATCAGCAACCACATATTCCCACCATTTGAGAAGCTGCATATGTGGTTTATATGGCATAGCCCTAGAATACAATCATGTGGAAAGTCCTGATGCAGTGTGTCTGAAAGCCACTTGACCGTTTACAGTGAACTTTTATTTTCAGCATCTCATCCTCAGTCCTGACTTCAGAAATGAGGAAACTGAACCTCAGATATGATAAGTGATTTGTGCACCGTTACTCCATTGCCACCCTGGCTTCGAGTAGTGCATCTGGCACATGGTAAGTCTTCAATAAAAGGAAGAGCATTTGATGTGACATGGGTTTTTCAACTCCCAGTGCAGCACTCATGTCACTGTCCCATGACAAGTATGACCTGAGATGGTGGTGGCTGGCTGGTTTCCTCCCGAAGCAGTCTTCATGGGGTAGTCATGAAAGACAGCAGTCATTCATGCCAACACCCTCTGCTCATGTCCTGGCCTCCCTCCAGCTAGTAAGCCTCATTCTCTCAACATTTGCCGTTAGAAAACCATATGATAAGAATAACAACTACCACATGTTGAGGGCATATTATATACCAGTTAAGGTGCTATGTGTTCAATCCTCACCCATACCTGTTTGATGCTAATATTATAACCATCATTTTACAGAGGTGAAAATTGAGGTGCAAAGAGGTTATAGGACTAGGCCAAGGCCAGACATAGGCAATGGTTGAGCCAGGTGGAAATGTAGCTCTGTAATGACCACAGCACTCTTTACCCCCCAGGATTGGACTTGTCCAGCACATTATGGTTTTACCATTTTAAGACAGTCCTCACTGGACAGGAGACATGTGCCTTTATGCTGCAGGAGATGCACTGAACCTGAGTAGCTCTAGAGGAGAGCTCGCAGCCCTCCTTCTGGCCATCCCTGCTCCCAGCCTGTACCGCCTATTTTTGATCGAGACAGCCTTGAAGTTGTCTGTGTCTACAAAGAAAGGAGAGGGAGTTTGTTTTTCACTTTTGCTGCCATAATTAATTTTATTTAGGAAAGCATTGTGTCTTCTGAGAGAGCATTGTAGATGCTGGGAGAATGAATGGACTTCAGAGTGAGCTGTGTGTGCTCCAGACTTCCCCAGGATGACTGACAGCTTCCTGATCAGCAGGCTGGCGGTCCCCAGGCCCAGGGGATGGACATTGGCTGGGGGCCAGTGTCTGAGTTGAATGGCGTGGGCTGGACAGTGCTTCCCTCCAGCCAGTGTGGCAACGAGCCCACTCTCGACAAGGCGCGCTGGCTTGGGAAACACTGCGCATTAGGTGTTGGCTTTCGCAGCAGGGATCCGGGGCCAGAGACACTGCCAGGCTCCTTCTGGAAGGCCGGCTTTCCAGCCGGGCCTGCTGCCCATGCTTAGGAGAGCCAGGCCTAGCTTAGGAAGTGTCCCATTGCCCAAGAGGAAACCCAATGTTTAAGAATTGATAAAAATTAGGAGACTGATAGACATTGGAATGAGATGCGGACGGCCTAAATGAGGAGCCACGCTGTGTACTTTTCTTTTAAAATACCTTCTTCCTGCCCTTCTCCCATCATGACTATACTGCATGCTCATCCAAGAAAATTTTGAAAAGTAAATAAAAATCTCTCATGATGAATCATTCAACCCAGAGATTTAAAGTCTACAATTCTTTTAGGAGCATCTTTTGTAAGCTAAACTTCTACTATTTTTAAAGAATGTATCATGCCAATCATTTTATTTTGTAAATGGGACCTCAGGTACATGAAACTGGGTTAATTGTGATCCCTGATTTATGATACACTCTCACCGTTTGACTATGCAGTGCATGTTTTTAATAATGAGCATTTCTACCCAATATGAAAAACTAGGCCTTTAACCATGATGTGTAAAACCTTTTGGCTTAATTTTTTCCCTAGAACTACAGATCTCTTTATCTACATATTTTTCTTTTTTTGTTTTGCTCACTTGAGCACATGCTGTGTATGCACTTTGTAGGCCTCTCAGGAGGTTTTCGGTGGTAGAATTTTGTCACTCAGGTAGCTTTCCACTGTGCTGCCCTTTGGATCTCAAAATGGGCTGCCCATTTATCTCTTTCTGTGTAAGGGCAATCAGGGTTAGAGGGTCACCTATATATGCCCCCTCATTTATCTCTGGGGCTTTAGCAAAACCACCCCCAAGCCCAGGAGGGTGTCAGGTCATCTCCTCCTTGAGGGTCTCCATGGTAAAGGAGAGGCCCTGGTGTCTGCTCAGCCTCTATAAATCACTGTGGTCAAGAGTACATCTCGCCATCCCAACCACCACCACCTGGTTTATGAAATTTCTGTTTGTTAATTATTTGGTAGAAATCTACGAAGCTGTTATTCATTGTCATGTGGTTGAAAACCCTTCTCAGCCTTCTCCAGAATTCACTTTTCTTTCTATCTTACCTCTTATCATTGGTTTTAACCTTTAACTGTTCTTTTATAGCCCTTCTCTATATCCCTGAATTTCTCTTAAGTTTCAGACCAGGATCTTGAGGGTGTTCACACCTCAGACTTTACCAGGAAGACAACGCATGATCTCCAAGAGCCAACAGAACTGTGCACGGAGCGGGGAGGAGAATTTCCCCTTTCTCCCCACACACACTCCCTGAGTTCTCCTCTCACAGATTCCCCAGATCTTCTCTGCCCCATATGCCATCTGTCTCTCCATCCTTCCTAGGGTTTTCAGTTGTGGACTGTCCCGTTGTGGAAGGTCACGTGCCTTATATCAAAAGTCTTGTCTCATGGATGCCAGGAACTTCTCATACATGTACAAATGACTTGTGATACTCATTTGAGATTGGTAGTGATCAAGCAAATAGTAAAACTTTCACAGGATTGCTACAAATAAATGATTTTTAAAAACAGACTAAAAGCAACCAAAGCAAGAAACAAACAAAAACAACCTTTTCTATCGTGATCGGCATTTTTGCTAAACTCCAATTGGGCTGTTGACTTTCCAGACACTCTTGCTACAGATGCACGAGGCTCAGTTTTGTTTCTCCTTGACTATGTGCTGTCCTCATCCCCACCTTTTGTACCTGTGCTGTCCTGTACCTGAACAGGCTGTACCTGAAACCGCCCAGAGCTCCCTACACAGTATGTCAAGGCCAGGCCAGGTTGAGGCCAGCACAGAGAAAAGAGCTGCCGTAGGAGGCCCATGGGAGTCCTGCTGGATCTGTGAGCTCGCTGCGCATTCCAGCTCCCTGAAGTATCCAGAGGAGAAAGACCTGAGTTCTGGCCTAGCCCTGCCACTCATCAGCTGTGTGACCTTGGAAAAGTCAAATAACCCGTCGAAGCCTCCATTTCACATCAGTCTAATGGAGTAAGTAATAGTCCCCATGTCACTGCATTGTTGTGATGGATTAAATGGGATTGGGTATGTTACATGTCACCATGGTAATGGACAAAAATAAGTGCTCAGTAAATATTGACCATTTTTTTCACCATTATCAACAACAACAGTACCTGGGGCTAACAGGTACTGCGTAGGCAGCAGAGACCATTGGCCCATCTGGATGTTGGTTTCTTGTCTGCTCCTGTTGTTGGTCTTGGCCTGTTTTCTACTTACCTCTGCAATGAACTCTGATCCTACCTATCCCTTCCTCTCAATGTTGGCCCCTGGATGCTTCCCCACAGCTGGTACCTCCCAGCTGCTCTTTCTCCTGTGCAGTTTGAACTCTGGTGACCTGCCCTGCCCTGGGCTCCCAAGCACAGCCCCCAACCCAGCCACCCCCAAGCCCCTGGCCACCCAGGCACATGCTCCTGTCTTTGTACTCACCATGGGTTCAGATGGCGAGGGCCTTGAAGGCAGGAATAGGGTGTTCTCAACCCATTCCCTGGCCCCTGGCAGGCAGCTGGCTACAGGACAACCTCCAATGCTTGTTAGCCAAATACATGAAACATTGAATGAAGGTAAAGAGAAGAGGGTAGACAGGAAACTTCTTCCCTTGTTGAATCCAGCTTTGGTAGTATGCTCCTTTCTACTGGAAGTCCAGAGCAATTCATGTTGAACATTTATTTTCAACAGCTTTGTTTCTCTTGCATGCCCCCCAACACTGAAAATATATCTACCTCTTAATAGCTTCATTAATTTCCTTTGAAATCACTGTAATCTAATTCAACACAATTCATTTGAACAGATACTGACAGTGCTCATCATGTGTTGGGCATTGTTATGGGCACATGGCTGTGAAGAGGATGGTCAGAGTTCCTGCCCAACAGAACTAAAATTCTACCAGGGAGAGAGATACTGAGCACCTAACCAATACGCACACAGGGTAATTTCATTTTGGTAAGAGCTACCAAAGTAACACCACGAGCACGAAAGAATTAGGGTAGAGGAAGGAGCCTCGACTGATGTGTGCATATGTGTGTGTATGTGTGAGTGTGTGTTGGGGAGGGGTTGGGGTCTCTGAATGATGAGGTAAAGCTGCCCTGTTTAGATCTGGAGAAGCACATTCTAGTAGAGGAATGGGAGGTGCAAAGGCCCTGGGGCAGTAGCAGAGGCATTGTGTTTCAGGGGCAGAAGAGAGGCCAATGTGCCAGGCACTGAGGAAAGGATGCAGGGTGAAAAAGTAGAGTGCATGGAGGCCACCATTTCTTAGTTGCCCAGTGCAGGGAACCCTCTTTGTACCCTGTATGTGGGTGAAGATGGCTGTCATGAACCTCAGGTCCGTTAGCATTCACAGCAAAGGACATTTCCAGCTTGGAATCTAAGTAATCACCCCTCAAAACAAAGAAGACACAATCTTTAAAATACGTGAAAATAGATAACAAATTGGAAAAATGTAAAAATAAGCACTTTGTGGGAAAGCATGTTTCCTTCATTTATCTTTTGTCACAATATCTGAAAAACTGCAAAAGGACATTAAGGATCTGAGAGGGAGAGCTGAAAAACTCAGATAAGATAGAGTTATCTTATTTCAAATAAGAAAGGAAGCAAAGGTGGCACAAACCTTGGGTCGACTTTCTCCTGTACCAAGTGCAGGACCAGCAGTTACTGCTAAAGCCTCTGTACCTCATCCCAGACATACTGGGCATTCTTTTAAGGCTCCAAACTGAGGATGTGCAAACAGAGGGAAATCATAGGTGAAAAAAATCATTGGGGACCATGGATTAGATACTGTCTTGAACAGCAACAGCAACAACCACACAGGGTTGCATTTACTCAAAAGCCAAACACTTCTGGGAAAGCTGGGGAGAAGAGTTGGTATGGGTAAAGCAAGTTGTAAACTCAAAAAGCCTTTAATAAAGGGGAAAGGCATGGGCCAGCTTTGGGGCACTGCAGCATCAGCTGAGCAGGTGCTTTTGATAGACTACTCTTTTCCGGAGCTCTGCACTTTTTCTGTCGTGGATAAGCTATCAAGCTTCCCAAGTAAACTCAGCTTAAACCAAAACTTCAAACAAATGGTGATAAAGATGATATTATAGAATCCCAATTTCACTCTATATGAAAGAGATGAACAAAAGAACGTGGTAGATGTTGCTTGCAGGACTGGTGATTTTAAGTTGCTCTTCTACACTGGCAATATTATGAGTAGAGTATCACAGTCAAGATATTTCATTGTGTCAAATAGGATCACAACTAAGAGAAAGGATGCAATCTAGCTAGCATTGGATCTTTCCTGCTCATCACTGAAAATGTTTTTCAAAGACTGAACCAAAAGAACAGCTGCAGTGTGACATGTTTCACAGAAGGAACTCTGGACAATTAGTGTGGTGTAGGTGGTAGGACAAGACTTGCAACATGAAGCAGCGTAGGAACTGAGCAAAAGCATGTATTCATTTAAAAATCACCCTATAACCTCTGAGTAATAAGTGTTACATGTTGGATGTAGCTGAAAAAGGGCATAAAACAGAATATTATATGGCTATGATAAACAGGGTACATTCCTGATGCTTCTGAATAGAAAGTAATTATAAATACCAATGACTTAGAAGAGCGATAGACATTGATGCAAATTTCTACTTTCAATACCCCTAATAGGTTGGGCGCAGTGGCTCACGCCTGTAATCCTAGCACTCTGGGAAGCCAAGGCAGGAGGATCATTTGAGGTCAGGAGTTCGAGACCAGCCTGAGCAAGAATGAGGACCCGGCTCTATGAAAAATAGAAAAAATTAGCTAAGCGTAGTGGTGAGCACCTATAATCCCAGCTACTCGGGAAGCTGAGGCAGGAGGATCTCTTGAGCCTAAGAGTTTGAGGTTGCTGTGAGCTGGACGCCATGGCACTCTAGCCTGGGCGACAGAGCAAGACTCTCTCAAAAACAAAAACTATACAAAATGATAATAGCACATCTCACCATATAAGGCAGATACTCTGTTTTCTCCAGAAAAGAAACTGAAGAAAAATGGCCTTTATTCTTGTTTGGCCTTTACACTTGCTTGTGGCGCTGGTCTAAAAACAAAAACAGGTTGCAGAAGAACACCTAAAAATTCTAGCAAAGACCCTGCCCCACATCTTTCTTGGGGAGCCCAGTGAATGTGGTACCAATAATATGGATGGTTTACCCTCCATGAGGTTGCACTGAGAGACGAAAATATTCTTTTTTTTTCTGAGACAGATTCTCACTCTGTTGCCCTGGGTTAACAGTGGCATTATTGTAGCTCACTGTAACCTCAGACTCCTGGGCTCAAGCAATCCTCTTGCCTCAGCCTCCTGAGTAGCTTGGACTTACAGGCTCCTACCATGTTGCTCAGCTAATTTTTGTATTTTTAGTAGAGACAGGCCGCTCAGGCTGGTCTTGAACTCCTAGGCTCAAGCAATCCTCCCACCTTGGCCTCCCAGAGTGCTAGGATTACAGGCAGGAGCCACCAGGCATGGCCAGAGGGGAAAATATTCTTAGAAAGAAATAGAAAAGGAAAATATGAAACCAAATGTGAAACTACACACAAATAAAAGAATTCATTATCAGAAAAGAAGAAAAAAGATCAGTAGCTCATCGGAATTAATTCAAACTAGTTAAGAGAAATCAGAATTTTGGGATTTCACATACTATGCTGAAAATAATTCTGCATGTGATGTTTTAGACATAGAAAAATTAAAATTGTCTGTTAGCAAAATTATTTTTTCCTTTTTGACTTCAAGATTTGTTGGTTTTAATGTTTAAAAAAAAAATGTGTATTTGAACTTCTAGTTCTGGCCAAGTTGGAGCAGGGCTATTCCTCAAGGATCTCCCTCTTACAATGAAAAACAACCCTGGATATAGCATAGCAAACACAGGAAAGCTCTGAATAGGGGGAAGAAGAAGGCAGATTGCCTAGGGACATTAAGACTTGAGGAATGGCATGGTAGTGAGTTGCCCAGGTTTGATTTTTTTTTCCTCCTAAATGGGACATAGTGCTGGAGAAGTCTGTAATTTAGAACTATCAACAGATGGAAAAAACAAAAACAAAAAACCAAAAAACCAAAAAAATCTTCAAGAAAAGCCTAGTCCCTCTAGCCAGAAAGCTGGGAAAGGGGCAGCCTAGCAGAACAGAAAATTTTTGCATAGTACCTGCCAAACACCAGTGGAAACTGTCCCCATCATCAGACAAGAGGGGAGCTAATTTTCTGTATACTCCCTTGCTCCTTTGGTAGAAGTAGGTGATAGCACACTGATTCCCCTGCTGGAAGTTGTTCTTCCAGCCCAAATCCCCACTTGATAGAAGCAGGCAGCACTCCAATTTTCTCACTGGGGTGGTGTTGGGGGCCATGTGGGGAGCAGATTTTCCACTCTTGCACTCAGGAAAAGCAAATGGTGTCCTGATTTTCAAACCGACATAGTGTCAGCGGAGTGCAGCAGGCACCCAAGCCTCCATCTCCACCTGGCAATGCTGACACTAATGAGGCTTTGTGAGCAGGGCCAGTTGGGGCTCTGCTTTCCTCGCCTGGTGTTAGTGCGGAGCTGGTCCTCTAATCTCACCCAGCATCAATGAGGTGGAGCAACTATGTGCAAAGTGGAATGATTTGGTTTGTCATTTTCACCCATCCCCATTCCACTTTATGTCAGTGGAGCCCAAGTGACTTCCCAGCCCACTGAGTGAGTCAATGCCCTGCTTTGGCCAGGGTGGCATCAGTAGGGTCCAGCAAAAAGCTGAATATTTACTCCCACTCACACCTGTGTGCTACATCTAAACAGGATGCCCACTTAAAAAAATTAAACAGTATCCAGAGTCTCAAAAAATAATACCTAAATGTCCAGAATACCATTGAAAATTACTTTTTATACAAAGAACTAAGAAAATCACAACTTGAATGGGAAAAGACAATTAAATGCCAATATTCAGAAGAGTTAGATGCTGGAATTATCTCACAAGGGTTTTAAAGCAGCCATCACAAAAATGCTTCAATAAGCAATTATAAACACTCTTGAAACAAATAAAAACATAGAGAATCTTTGCAAAGAAATAGAAGCTATAAAGAGAACCAAATAAAAAGTATAGAATGGAAAAATACAATAACCAAAATAAAACGCTTACTGGAAAAACTCAATAGTAGTCTGGAGAATATGGAGAGAAGAATCAGTGAATATGAAGACAGAGAAATAAAATTACTCAAACTGAACAACAGTATGAAAACACATAGAAAAAGTGAACAGAGCCAGGAGAGAAAAAGAATGTAAGGATGGAAAAAATTAAAAGAAACAATGGCTAGAAATTCTCCAAATTTGGCAAAAGCCATAAACCTACAATCAAGAAGCTGAGCAAACACTCAATGGGATAAACCCAAAGAAATCCATGGCAAGACACATCATAACCAAACTTCTGAGAACAAAAGGCAAACATCTTCAACAAAGTTAGAGAGAAAGGATGCATTACTGGTGGGGGAACAGCAATCTGAATAATGGCAGTTCCTTCTGGGAAATCATGGAAGTCAGAAACAAGTGGCACAATATTATTTAAGTTCTGGGGGTAAAAAGAACTGTCAATCTCATATTTTATACCAGCGAACATATCATTTAGGAATGAATGAGAAATTAAGACATTCTCGAAAGAAAGAAAAATAAGAAAAGTTGTCACCAGCAGGCTGTTCTTAAAGAATGACTAAAGAAATTTCTCTAAATGGAAAGCAAATGATAACAAAAGAGGGCTTGGATTTCAGGAAGGAAACAAAACAATGTAATGGGTAAAACTTCTCCTCAAGGGTTTTAAATTATGTTGAGGCAAATAATATTACATCAACTGAAGTGATGCTCAATGTTTGTAGTGGAAATACTTAACATATTTGTATTTTAAAAGGAGGGAGAATAAAGGGACCTAAATGAAAGTAAGTTTTCTATACTTTACTTAAAGGGATAAAATGTTGACATCATTAACTGTGATATATTATGTATATATATTGTAACACCTAGAGAAATAAATAAAAATATAGAAAAATATATATTCAAAAATGTATTATAGATATGTATACATAGGGGTTAGTATACACACATACATTTCCTTGCTCTGTCACCTGAGAGAGTTTACAAGCATTGACACTGCTGCAGCAGTGAGCACACCTACCATAGAGATCTTGGTTTCTAATGCCATTCTCCAATAAAGCAAATCAGGGCTCCTTGGCTGATTCTAGGACTGGGGAAGGAAATATATGAGATGAGCCTGGAGCTTCTTGTGGTGCCAAAATGTAAGAAAATGCTTTTAAAAGGTGTGTGTGTGTGTGTGTGTGTGTGTGTGTGTGTGTGAAGGGACACAGGAGTCAATTGAAAGAGCTCTCAATGCCCAAAGTTGGAGTAATTTGAGCAAGAAAATAAATAAAATAGTGTTGGATTATAACCCAAAATATAAAATAAATACCCATGGGCCCATACTAACATAAACGATTGAATAAATAAATGGGGGAGAAGAGATGAATCTCCCTCATGAAGAATTCAGAATAATTTATATAGATACTATACACCCAAGGAGGGGGCATAAATCCCCATTTCTTAAGTATGGGCTATATGTAGTGATTTTCTCCCAAAGAGTGCAGATTAGAAAGGGGGAAAAGAGTAACTTCAGAACAGAGAAACCTGGCAAACACTACCTCAGCCAGGTGATCAAGGCCACCACCAGCTGTGATAAATCATGGCGATAGCATGTACCCTTGATGTGAGATGATGAAAATGACACTTTACCTCTGTGGTCTTCCTTCCAAAAGCCCATAACCTTAATCTAATCAGGAGAAAAGCCTCAGACAAATTCCAATAAAGAGGAATCTTAGAATATACCTGACCAGAACTTCTCAAAATTGTTGAAATCATAAAAATCAAGACAAGTTTGAGAAACTGTCACAACCAAGAGGAGCCTAAGGAGACATGATGACTAAATGCAGTGTAGTATCCTGGATGGGCTCCTGGAACATAAAAAGACATTAAGTAAAACTAAGGAAATTTGAATAAAATATAAGCTTTTTAAAATAATAATGTATTGATATTGGTTCATTGTGAGACTATGACATTGTTATAACATAATATGTTAACAATAGGGAGCACTGAGTGAGGAGGTATGGGGAACCCTCTGTATTATATTCTCAATTTTTTTATGTTAATTCAATACTATTATAAAAATAAAGTCTATTAAAAACATTATAAATAAATCAAAATAGAAATCTAAAAAGTATTGAAGAAGGCAAGAAAAGAGAAACACAGGAATGAGAAACAATGAACAAACAGAAAATAAATAATAAAATGGCAGACTTAAGTATTAACATATCAATAATTGCTTTAAATCTTGTGGTAGAAGGCTGAAAAATAAGATCCAATATCGTGTAAGCCTATTTGGGAAAACTGAGAGGGCCTCAGATTGTCTGATTACAAATTCCATCCTCTTAGTGCCCTTGTAGATAAGATTTCTCAACCAAGCCATGCTCCTGATTGTGGGAACCAGTCACTATGTGTGCTTGTCCCTGAATAGCAGGTTTCAGATCCTTGCCAGCCCACAGGATTATACAAACAAGCCAATACATCTTTCTGCAGAAATCAGGGGTTACCTCATCCCCTTGTTACTACAAAGACTGCTTCCTACAGTCCTTGCTTATTCACTCTGTTCCTGAGTGGCCCTCCATGGCATGGAGTCACCCTTCCCCAGACTGTGAATGCATATGATTAATAAATCACAGTTGACCTCATCTGTCCAGTATTGAATGTCATATGTTCAACTATCCCCATGATCCTAGGATGGGAATCCTTCACCAACATCACCATTAAACATAAATCGTCTAAATTCAACAATTAAAGAACAGAAATTGGCAGGATAGATAAAGAACAATAAACATGAAACAACTATGTGCTATTTATAAGAGAATCATATTAAATTTAACCATATAGGTAGGTTGAAAGTAAAAGGATGAAAAAATATACTATGGAAACATTAAATTAAAAAAAAGAGGAATATGCTAATATCAGATAAAGTAGACTTCTGAGTGAAGAAGATTACCAGAGATAAAGAGGAACATCACATAGAAGAAAAGGGTCAATTCACCAAGAACATAGGAATTATAAATGCTAATGCACCAAACAATACAACTTCAAAATAAATGAAGCAAAACTGATAAAACTGAAAGAATAAATAGACAAATTCATGACTATAGTAGGGGACTTCAACATTTTACTCCCAGCAATTTATAGAACTACTATACAGACATTTAACAAGAATACAGAAGAACTGAAGAAGAACGTAAACCAGTAGAATCTAATTGACATTTAATACACAATTTTTGTTTGTTTGTTTTTAAGAAGGGTCTTACTCTGTTGCCCAGGCTGGAGTGCAGTGATGTCATCACAGTTTACTGCAACCTCAAATTCCTGAGCTCAAGTGGTCCTCTGAGTAGCTGGCACTACAGGCACGAGCCACCACACCCTGCTAATTTTTAAAAAAACATTTTGTAAAGATGGTGTCTTGCTATTGCCCAGGGTGGTCTTGAACTCCTGGACTCAAATGATCCTCCCCCCTCAGCCTCTGAAAGTGCCAGGTTTATAGGTGTGACCCACTGTACCCATCTAATACACATTTTTTTTCAAGGCACCCATGGAACATTCACCAAGATAAGCCATATTCTGGGTCATAAAACAAAGTTCAGCGAATTTAAAACTATTGAGATAATGCACAGTGTGTTTTCTGACCACAATGGAATGAAACTAGAAATGAATTACAGATAATTAACAGTAAAATCCCAAAACACTTGGAAACCCACTGGTCAAAGAGGTAGTCTCAAAGGAAATTAAAAAAAGAAAAAACTTACTTTTGAATGAAGATGAAAAATAAATCAAAATTTGTGGGATGCAACTAAAGCAGTGCTAAAAGGGAAATTTATAGCACTAAAACACTTATCATAGAAAAGAGGAAATATTTCAAATCAATAATCTAAGCTCTTCATAGGAAAAAGAACTGCAAAATTAACCCAAAGCAAACAGAAAGAAGGAAATAATAAAGATAATAAAGAAGTTTTAAAAATTGAAAACAGAGAAACAATAAAAAAATCAGTGAAACAAAAGATAGTTCTTTGCAAAGATCAATAAAATCATTAAACTTCTAGCAAAACCAAAAAAGATAGAAACAAAGAAGACTCACATTATCACTGTCATAAATGAACTAGTGGATTTAACTAGAAATCTTACAGTCATTAAAGGATAAGAAAGGGACACTAAAAACAATTTGATACAAAATCAATTCAACAACTTAGATGAAATGGACTGATTCTTTAAAACACATCAACTCCTTAAACTCACCAGTATAAAATAGATAACTTGAATATTCCTGTAACTATTAAAGAAATTGAATCTATAGTTAAAAAAGCTTCCAAAAAAAGAAATTTCCAGGCTCAGATGGTTCCACTCAAGAATTCTACCAAATATTTAAACATAAAATATAAAAATATAAAATGTTTAAAAGGAAACATAGTAGAAAAATCTGTGGGACCTAAGGCTAGGCAAAGCATTCTTAGACATGGCACAAAAAGCATCATCCATATAGAAAGAAAGAAAAAAAGCCAATCCAGTGGAGTTCATCATAATTAAAAACTTGTGCTATAAAAGACCCTGTTGAGAGGATGAAAAGATAATCTGCAGACTAGCAGAAAATATTTTTAAACCCATATCTTACAAAGGCCTTATATTTATTATCTACAATCTGTAAAAATCTCTCAAAGTCAATAATAAAAAACAAGAACAAAAGCAAAGAATCCAATCCAAAAATGGGGAAAAGACATGCCCATGCATTTCACCAAAGAGACTATACAGATGGCAAACAAGTGTAGGAAAAGATGTTCAATATCATTAGCCTTCAGGGAAATGCACATTAAAACCACAGCGAGATATCACAACACAGCTATCAGAATTGCTAAAACAAAAAATAGTGACAACACCAAATGCTGGCAAGGATGTGGAGAAACTGGATCCCTCCTACGCTGCTGGTGGCAATAAAAACTATTATAGTCAGTTGGAGAACTGTTTGGCAGTTTCTTAAAAACAACAAATATGCATCTACCATATGACCTAGCAATTAGACTCCTGGGCATTTGCTACAGAGAAATGAAAATGTATGTTCACACAAAAACATAAACAAGAATATTTATAGCAGCTCTATTTATAATAGCTCCAAACTGGAAAGAGGCCAGATATCTTTCAGTGAGTTAAGCAAACTGTGATACATTCATATTATGTAATACTACCCAGCAATAAAAAGGAATGAACTGTTGATATACCCAAAACCTGAAGGAATCTGAGTGACAAAGCCAATCCCAATCCCAAAGGTTACATATATTAGTTCATTTATACAACATTTTTGAAATGACAAAATGATAGAAATGAAGGACAGATTACTGGTTGCCAGGAGTTAGGAGTGGCCTGGGACAGGAGGGAAGCAGTAGGTTACAAAAGGGCACCATGAGAGATCCTTGTGGCAATGAAAATGTTCCGTAGCTTGACTGTATCAGTGTCAATACCAGCCTCATTGTGATACTGCACTGCAGGTTTGCAAGGTGTCACCAATGGGGGAAACTTGGTGAAGGTACAGGGGGTCTCCATTGCCTCTTACAACTGCATAGGAATCCACAATTACTTTAAATTAAAAAGTTTAATCTAAAAAACAATGAAAAAGAACAGGCTCTTACCACAGCCTTCCTTATCCCCTTGCAGATATTTTCATCTATTTTGGTTATATTTCTTTGGTATTGAATTCCGTATTTTTATATAGTATGTTTTCATTGCTAATCCTTAATTTATTAATCAAAGGTAATTTTAGATAAATCTGTATCTATTGACACTCTATGGTAGTAAAAAATGTACTTATTGTGGCAGAGTTTTCATTTAAAATGTGATTAATGCTGATTTAGATGTTTCCTTCTGCTTTCTGCATGATGTCTATTTCCTCTGCATCTCTTGTGCTCTCTCTGTTTGTTTTGGAGTTTCTCACATGGAGAGACTTTTCTCAATGTTGGGTAACCATGACTCTATCTTCTTATTTAAGAATTAGGGACCACACTTTTGATGGGAAGCCCTGCGTGTTTGTGTGGGGTGGGGAGGGGCCGGTGCCTGCTAAGGTAAGCAGGCAGTAAGCTGGCCTTTCATTAGTGGAACTCCCATGTGTGAGAATGTGACTTTTTCCAGCCTGGTCAGGGATGGGCTTGGGGAGCCTAAGACAGGCATATTCTGGCTGCTCTGCATTGGGTCGTTGTCAGGAAGTGTACTATTTTTCACCCACATGAGATGTGTCCCACATCTCATCTGATCATATCTGAGCATAGTGGGCCATGTTCCATTTCCTGGTTGGGGGGTGTTGTGGGTTAAGAAGAAGATCTGGGGGGTCTGTAGCTGTATACACAGACTGTCATCAGCCTTCTTTTTGTCAACATCCCCCCTTCCTCGGGGACCTGGGGTCCCTGGTGAGTCCACAAAAGATGTGTGTCCTTCCTGTTGGCACCCCCCTCCTGCAGGTGCACAGATATATAGAAGACCGGAATATGGCACCCCAAAATATACCACTTTGGCATAAGGATTATTTTGAGCTGATTATTTTGAGAAACTGCAGACACACGACAAACTCTAAAAACAGAAGAAGATACCCTTTTGTAAGGGAAATTTACATCTATAAGGGAAATCTTCATTTTTAAGGGTATCTCCCTCTCTGTACCAAGAAGAGAAGGAAGACTACACCACTAGAGACTCTCGTCACCGGAGACGGCACCCACTTAAATTCCCATAGCAAATCTGACCCTCGTTCACTGTGCTTTTCCTGGGCATCCCCATAATTTGACTTTTCTACACCTGTCTTTCTTTCTTGCAGTGGATGATGGTATTTAAGCCTGAATTCAAAGACACCTTTTTGAGATACCCATTTCTCTGGGTATCTCCCTTGTATACAAAAGTTCTACATGTTATTTGATCTCTGTTTTTTTCTTCTTGTTAATCTGTCTTTTTTACAGGGGATTTCAGCTAAGAACTCAGAAACGGTAAAGAGAAGATTATTTCTTCCCTCTGACAGGTGACGACTTTCTTTCAAAAACTTCCCCCTGTTCTCTTTGTCATTTAACAGGTAACATCTTGTTTTTTGTTTGTGTTTTTCATCATTTTAGTGAGATTTGGGGAAGGAGAGGAGACACACGTGTGATTCATAATTTCTGCCTATTAGTAAGGTGAACAGCAATCACATTTCCTGGATTCTAAGATGCCATTACTCATTTAATGAGCATTTTCAGGGCTCTAGGAACCATTACCACATCAGATGTTCACATCCATTGTAAAATGCATTCTGATTTTGAAACAACAAAATGCTTCTCTTAAACTGGAGAAAACATGGTAAGCTTGCACTTTTCTCTGTCTCTGAATTTCTCATTTCTTTTGTCTTCCTTGGAGATTGGGAGAAATGGCACTTCCCTAAAAAGGAAGTAAACAAAGGAGCGGAAGAGAGAATTCAAAGGAATGAAGAAGGCAGCCGAGCTTCTGCTCACAGTCTTTCCCCTCTACCTTTATTGTGTTGCTCTTTATTCCTCCTGTTTTCCCTAAAACAGCAGTTAACTAAACTGTTAGGAATTAATTTCAAATACAGAGAATTGAGAGTCAGAATTGTGCCAAAGCCAGATGGGCTAGCATCCTCTAGCTATGCAGCGAGAAGCAGAGGAGGATCGCTCTGTGCTCAGGCTGTCGGGAGCTTTCATCCCTGGAGACCAACAGTATGACCCACACACGTGGGACCTTGTGCAAGACTGTCCTTGGGAGGATCAGCCCAATCCTCAGGTATCACAAGTGGATTGCTTAACACGTGCAATGAATCTTTATAATGAAGCAGCACAAAGGGCCAGGGGGAGACTCCACTAGACCAGGATCCCTCACTGGCTTATCACAGCTATGAGAGCGAGGCCAGGCTATAGGGTTTGCACAGAGAAAAGAGATGTGAATCAACTAGATGGGATTCATGTCAGCTTTCTTGTAGATAATGTGATGTGAGAGACCAAAATATTAATAGATGCCCCTTTATCAACTAAGATGGACCCTAAGTTGAAGGAAACAAAAGTTACCTACAGGTTGAGAATTCAGGGCTCGGCTGGAAGGCCAACTTTCTAAATTCCTATGGCTCCAAGAAAAACCACACTCTTTGCAAACTCTCTAACAATTGGAGCTATCAGGCAAATTGTCAGACCCCCTCTTCACTATGATTTACGACCCAGATCACTATAACTGTGACTGGACAGAGCACTGGCCTCGCAAACGTCTTCTCCTGATAAGAAACTGAACACCTTAAGTCAGTTTCAGCCAGCTTATGGAGACTACACACAAACTGTCTTTGTGTCCTATGGTTCACCTTTTGCTGTAAAGAGCCAAATCCCACCTCATTTTCATGCCAAAACCC
The DNA here is from genome assembly GCA_963574885.1 of Lepilemur ruficaudatus. NCBI lineage: Eukaryota > Metazoa > Chordata > Mammalia > Primates > Lepilemuridae > Lepilemur > Lepilemur ruficaudatus. The sequence continues at coordinate 31,277 of CAUYRT010061003.1, forward strand.
TACCCCCAAATGCCCATGGGATTTGCGTTGTATGTATGTATACTCATTGCACGTGTGCTCCACCCCCCTCATAATGTGCACAGCTTTCCTCCCGTACCTGCTGAATATGTGTGACTGCATTGTGTGAAGCATAAAACTAGCCTGCGCTTTCCACCTTCAAAGAGAGGGCATCTTCAATACATGCCAGAGACTCTCTCTTCCTGGTTTGCAAACTAATATTGCCAGTAAGGCTTTCTTTTCTACTATGTAGCCATCGTGGTGGTTTTTTGGATGACAGTAAGGTGGAGGGCAGGCTGCAATGGCCTGTGGGCAACTTTTAGGGAAGAGAGTGATGTTACATCCTGCAAGGAAGGAGATGTCTTTGTCTGTCTTGCGATGTAGAGGAAAGTATTTCCAAGCAAGAAAAGCAGCTCATCTTCCTTTTCAAAGTAGAGATGACTGAAAATGTTGATTTCAATGTCTTCTTGGCAGTAATTTCCTATAGGAGAGGGATTGCGGATGCCATTTTTTGCTTCATTTTTATTTACATGTACTTTCCATATTTTACATCATAAGCATGGGATTCTTTGATTACAAAAGAGTAAAGCAATGCAAAAACAAATCTCAAATCTTGCATATCTTGCCTTGGTTTGGCCCTCGACACCCAGTTCTCTTGTCTGCAAAATAGAGATGGTAACAATGATATCAAAATCACAGGCCTAGTGACAGTTGAACCAAGGCACCTGGTGCGGTGCCTGCTCAGGCAGAAACTTGTATTACAGTTTCACATGGACATTGGTTGTCCTAGTGGCATGTCCTGAGTTATGAAATGTGCCTAGGGACATGTGGGGTGACAAGAAAGCCATGAGGCTGAGTCATAAAATGATTGTCTGGCCTTTGAGGGAAAAATTGTGGCTAAATTTCAGAAAGGCATGGTCTGAGAGTGGAAAAATCACTCAAAGCAGTTTTTCTATTCTCTCACTCAAGAACAATCATCAACACAGAAGTCTTCTGTGACCTAATCTGTTGAGGTTTCCCTCTACGCACCAAGAAAACAATCAACTCTGCAACAGACATGAGCTGGGGATCCTCCAATTCAATTCTGACACTATCTGCCTGGAGATAGTGTCAGATCTCACAGGTTGAGGGCTCTATCCCACAAGACCACCTCCCCACTTCCAACACCAGTTGCAAGTCTGGCTTCTGGAACTTTGGACTTACTGGCACTCCTTCTTTGTGTTTAATTGATTTGCTACAGCAGCTCACAGAACTCAGGGAAACTGACTTATGTTTACTGGTTCATTATAAAGGATATTACAAAAGATACAGATGAAGAGATGCACAGGGGGAAGTATGGGGGAAGGGGTGTGGACCTTCCACACCCTTCCTGGGTGTGCCACCCTCCAGGAACCTCCACGTGTTCAGCTGTCCGAAGCTCTCCAACCTCTGTCCTTTTGGGTTTCTATGGGAGCTTCATTATGCAGACATGATTGATTAAATCACTGGCCATTGGTGATCGACTCAACCTTCAGCTCCTCCTCCCTTTCCAGTGGTTGGGGGTGGGGTGTGGCGACAGTCTCAACCCTCTACTCCTGCCTTGTTCTTTGCAGTGACCAGCCCCCATCTGCAGCTTCCTTGGGGCTGCCAGCCACCAACTGTTAGCATACAAAAAGGCGTCACTCTGGAGAGTATAAGCATTTTAGGAGTTGTATGCCAGGAAACCAGGTCAAAGACCAAATATATATTTCACAATATCACACATGGTTAGGGAACAAAATAGGCCTATCTTGAGGATTGCCAGATTAAGCAAAAACAGACAAACAGGATGTCCAGTTTAATTTGGATTCTAGATAAACAACAAATAATATGTTAGCATAAAATATGTCCCATGCGATATTTGGGACATACTTATACCAAGCATTATTTGTTGTTTATCTGTGTCAAAAGACAAAAATTACAGCAAATTTAGCTTAAAAGCCTCAATTGGCTTTATTACAATTCTAGAATCAGGTATCACTTCAGTCCATAAAATAGAATAAGTGCTCCAGTGAGTTGAGCAGAGGGGGTTGGTTTTATGGACAGAAAGGGCTGAAGACAGCAGAAACAAAGAACAAAAAGCGCATTGGGCATTTCCAAGTTACTTTCCCTGTAACTCAGGGACAGGGAGACTGAACAATAGAAAGATGACTGGCTAACAACAGGTTACTTCGGGTTACTGATTAGAACTGCAGGAGCTTCATTCTCATGCCGATTGCACACCGAAACTGGCCTGTGGGGAAATTGGCTGTTTACCTCATCTTGATTTCTTGGAAGGTCAGATAACAATTTACTTTCGGTTTGGTGGAACTTTAGCATGGGTGACTCTGTTTTGATTTTTAGTCTGGTCAGTTGGGGCCTAATGCAGGAACTGAGTCCAAAACAATGGCCTTTCTGTTTAACATCCTGTATTTTCTCTGGTGACCCTCTCGTTTCTCAGTGCCATGCATTTGCTTGTCCCAGCCTCTGCTGTCACCTTCTGTGTGGCTGCAGCTGTGTGAGAAGCTCGCAAACTCTCAGGGGTGAGTTAGCCTGGGCCCCTCCAGTATCCACGAGTCTCACAGCAGACCGTGGGCAAGGCCAGGCTGGAGTTGGCCCCACTCCACTTGTGCTCTTTTGCAGACCCTGACACCTCTGTAAGCTTGTTGTGAGTCCTCTTTTGATTGCTATAGTCCTAGACCTGGGCAGTTTATAAGCTGAGCTTGCCAGGTGAGGGAAAAAAGCTACTAAACAGAAGTCTGAGGCCTCCAGGGCCATGTGCTCAGCGCTCCTGCTCCATAAATGTAGGGAGGCTTGTTGGGGAAAGTTCACCCTCAGGAGAGTGGGGAGTGAGGGTCAATGTTGGCCACCTCTCCTCTTCATCTTCCTTGTCCCATGCCTCCCTGCCACCACCCAACATTTTCAGCCTTTAGAAATTCCAAGTAAGCCCCTTGCTCAGAGCTGGGAATCCAGCTGGAGGCTATGGGAGGCCGTGAGACCAGGGTTCCTGCCTCTTTCTGGGCCTGTGCAGAGGTTCTGCTGCTCCCCCAGCCTCCCTTGCCTTGTGCTCTGGTGCTGTCCTTCCAGAACATTCCCACAGATTCTTTCACAGCCTGTTGTAGACACATCCCTGAAATTCCCGAGGGGCTCCCGCCTGGCCAGTGTACTTCCTTTTCTGAAGTGTACGTGGGAACAGGAGCTGTCTGCCGGGATTAACAGCGTACATGATTTCCCAGTCTCTCTCAGCGCCTGTTTCCTGCTGGGAGGCCCTTTGCTCTGAGCCATGTGGTTCCCAAGTGTCTGCAGCTCTGGGGTGATTGAGTCCCAGGCTGGCGCTCGTAGGCGGTGGGCTCTCCTGGGCAGTGGCCACGCCCCCTTCCTCTTCTGCAAACCCCCACGTGCAGAGGTACTGGACCCACCGGCACTGGCTAGCCAGAGCTGACTGTAAGATCTTCAGGACCTTTGGGAGCTGGTTGTTAACCACAGCAACTATTAAAAATTACATAAGCTTCCAGGTAAACAGATCAAAAACAAAGGTAATGGATGCTGAAAATCTGTCACTTCCTATCTTACTACATTTTTATATTACCTGTGCTCATAGGGTATTTACATCTATCCCGTCTGTCTGATGGAAATGCTGTATGGGACAACAGTATGTGCCTCTCTTCCCAATTCTGACTTAAGTAACGTAGTCATGTTAGTAGGTATTTACATAGTGGAAATCAGCAAATATTGTAAATCAATGCTTAGTTATTTGTAGAGCTGGCTGTTAAACATATACCAGCACTTCACTGCCCGAGTGCTATCAGTTTGCTTGTTTATTGAAGCCAAAATAAATGAAGTCCTTTAATCACATTGATCAAGCACGGTGCAGATGGACACAAGCGCAGCCTACAGCATCTCTGGTTGAAATCTTCCCCTCTGCCCAGCCCTGACTCCTGCATTGCTCTGGAGCTCGGCCCTCTGTTAGCGCATCCCCCTCCCCCACTCCCTCCACTCCACTGCTTTCCAGCCTCCCCACCCGGGGAAGGTTTCCTGCCCCTCTCGGGCATTTATTATTACGTACCTTCCTCTAGCCTCTCAGCCAAGTGCTTTCCCTTTTCTTGTCAAGGCTTGAGTGTCCCCTCTCTCTCCCCCCATTCTCCTGATTCTGAATTTATTATAAAATTCCCTGGACACAGTTTAAATATACTCATGTGCCCTTACCAGGCTGTGCTAACAGCACTACTGCTACCACAGCTGCTAAAACACCTGTACCTGTGCTACCTGTGCACGGCACCGGAGGGCCCAGAGCCTGTCCGCTTGCCGCTCCCATTTAATCCTGCCACCTCCATGAGAAATGAACTTTCAGGGATACGGTCGAATTTTAGTGCTGGAAGAGAACTTTTTAGACTGCTCTAACAGTGTGTAACACCTGAGGGTTTTGTGGCGGTACCTTGGGATTCTGAGTAGGGAAGGGGAACAAGGGACATGGGAGAAGATGAGACTTCACCCACAGCCCTTCAGACTCCAGTGTGGCCTTTGGAGCAATGTTTCAACCTGGCTTCATTACTTTTACTAGCTGAGTGGCCTTGGACACTCTATGCCTCAGTTTCCTCATCTGAAAAATGGGGATAACATTAGCTCTTACCTTATAGGGCACTTGTGAGATTTAAATAAATTTATATACATGAAGCTCTTAAAATGCATCCAAATAATAAATGTTAGCCATTATTATTACTGGGGCTACGTGCAAAATTGTATTTAACAAAATAATTCTGCTAATAAGAGGTTGAAAAGCATGCATCTAGTGCTACGGCCTTTATACGTGAGAAAACTAAGGCTCAGAGCTAGGAACTAGACACAGCTAGTTGGCAGTAGAGTCACGACTAAATTACTCTCCACTCTGAATTTTTCAACAAGTGGTATTGGGATAAGTAAGGAGCCAGTAGGGAATCCCTAGCCCTTGGGCTGAGGTCTGGTACCATTCCTGGACAGTGAACTCAGGAAATCCCAGAAGGGCTACTGAGGCATGACACCCACAGCACCCAACACCTTTGTTTCTTTGTTATGATTCAAATCATGTCTTTTTTTTTTTTTTTTTGAGACAGTCTCTCACTCTGTTACCTAGGCCAGAGTGCAGTGGTGTCATCATAGCTCACCGCAGCCTCAAACTCCTGTGCTCAAGCCTCCTCAGCCTCTTGTGTAGTTGGGACTATAGGCATGTGCCACCATACCTGGCTAATTTTTTAGTTTTTGTAGAGATGGGGTCTTGCTCTTGCCCAGGTTGGTCTTGAACTCCTGGGCTCAAGTGATCCTCTGGCCTTGGCCTCCCGGAGTGCTAGGATTACAGGCATGAGCCACCAAACCCAGCCCAAATTGTGTCTTTAAAGTGAGGAGAATAGTCTGCAAATAAATGCAACAGAACCCATCCTCCATTTTCTGTGGGAAGAAATGGAAGTTCCAATACCTTTGAGTGTCGTCTGAGACCTTGCAGCTGGTAATGATCGTGAACCGTGTTTTATGTCGAGCTACTCTTGCGATCACTCTGGCCACCCCTGTTGGCAGTTCCCTTGCCTGTGAAAAATTTTAAGTCAAACCATGGCCATTCGAGGCTCTCAGGAAGTTTTTTTATCAAACACGGGAGGGCAGCCTCCCCCATGTCCCCTCTGTGTCCTGATGTCTGTGTACAAATGCCACATTACTCAGGCACAGCCATAATTGTCATGTGGGTTCATTTTCGGTTCTGGGATTTCCTGAGTTCACTCTCCAGGAACAGTACCAGACCTCAGCCCAAGGGCTGGGGATTCCCTGTTGGCTCCTTCCTTATCCCATGCTCCTGCATCCTCCTCCCTCACCCCTGCTGCACCTCTGCCTCCCCCAAGTGGTTGCTAGGTAAAGCGGAGCTCAGGTGCCCCTGCTTGCTGGACCCATGGCCTTCTGTCTGACCCTGGGCGCTGCTGCTCATCCCCAAGGCTTACGAGGTGAGGAGAACTGAAGCCATGAGTTGGCAGAGTTCAAGGCTGTGAGGCAGCCACCATGAGCCGCCCCATCCTTTGGGGCACCATCAGAGGTTGTCTCTTTGGGTGGTAGTCAGCGCAGAGAGACACTGGCAATCACCATTTCCCTAAACCTGAAGGGCTTTTACGCCTTGCAACACCTTAAACCAAACCTGCTGCCTTTCAGCTCCACCCTCCCTTCCCTTGGGAACTTGGTCCCTGCTGTTGGACCACATCCATCCTGCCTCCAGGGCTGAAGCTGGGGCCAGGGGCCACCCTTTATTCCTCTGCGATCCCAGGCAGCCCCAGGCTGGTGTTCTCTGGGGCCACCCCCCACTTCAGGCCTCACTCCTGCTGGGCTGCTGCTAATCGTCCCCCACAGGGTCGTGGGCTGGACTCTCAGCTCTGCCCGTGTGTGTGTGTGTGTGTATGTGCGTGTGTGTGTGTGTGTGTGTCTGTGTATGTGTGTGAGCTTCCTCACCTGTAAAGTCGGAATGATCACATATACCCAGAGGTTTGCCTTGAGGATTAAAAGAGGCGACAGACCTAAAAATCACCAGGATAGTGGCTGACACGAGGTAGGTGCTGAATTAATGTCAGTTCTCTGCCCCTCTTTCCTTTCTGGGGCATCCTTACCTATGCAAGAGGGAGGAAAACTGAGTGTGAGGGAAAAGAGTCTGTTCACTGTCTCCCCTTCTCTTCTTCAGGATTTGCTTGCTCTGCCGGGCAGGAGGTGTGGGGGTGCAGTGGGCTGAGTGGGGATGTGTGGGGTACAGGTGGGTAGGGGGACCAAAGGGGCCAGAGTGGTCAAGAGGCAGCTTGAGGGGAGAGAGGCGGCACCTCATGGGGATCTTTCTGCAGCTGTGGAGGTGCCGTGCCCACCCTCTTGTACCCTTAGAAACCCTCCAGAGTATCCACATCACTCAGTAAGAGCTGGGCTTGAATCCTAGCTCAGCCTCTTCCTAGCTGTGGGATCTGGAAGTCTCCATCTGTAACTCGGGGTGACAGTCACTCAGAGCACGGGGTTGAGGGAGATTAGGACAGCACCCCTGTGAGAAGGGTGGCACAGTGCACAGGTCCGTGACCATGGCAATGGTGGTGAGATTAATGATGCCTGTCCTGTGGGGTGCCGATCAGTATAAGCATGAGGCTCTGTCCTCACTGAACTGAGTTTCTAGTAGGACACAGAGACAATAAATGAACAATTGCAATAGAACAGAGTATTGGGCAGCAATAAGGGATATAAAGAAGAATTACACCTGGACCAGATCTGGAGAGCAGTAGGGGATTGGGCCCAGAATACCTGAGGAGCCTGGCTCACCCAGGAGTAACACCTGCAGAAGGGACCAGTAACTTCGGACTTATTGGCTGGTCTCTGGCCTATTTCTCCCCTGGCCCTAGAAACGTCTTTTTCAGCTCTGGTCATAGCACTCTCCTGGGCAGGAAGTTAAGTGTCCTTTTAAGGTTGCAAGCCCCTCAGTCCCGGTCAGTTCCTTCTTGTGTGCCAGCCGCTCCAGCCTGGCACTACGCACACTAGTGTCAAAAGACAAAATTACAACTTAGTTACAGGTCTCATTGGTGTGTTCCTCATGCATGAATTGGGATGGCCTCCATTCTACAAAATCGAATGAGAGGTATCACTGGCCAATGCAGAACGGTGAGTTTTGTAAGGTGGGAACAAGGAAATAGAACACTAGAGAAAACCCTGATCAGTTAACATCAGGGTACATTTTTTGTAAGGATTAAAGCAGGAGGGACTAGCTTATTAGGCGGACTCAGGTAGACTGAAAATCTGTTTTCAGGGAAAACTGATCTGTTTTGGAATCTACCTGTTTCTTTAAAGTTTCAGTTTGATTATGTGACATGTAACATGAGTGACTCCATTTTGGTTTGGTGTGATCTGTTGGGGTCTAGTGTAGGAGCTCAGTCTAAAACAATGGCCTCCCATAATTTTCGTTTAACACATTCCATATCCTTATGGAATGTAGAATATTCCATAACCCCTCTGAGTGATGTGATAATTTGCAATGATATTTGTAAAGTTCGGTATCATAATTTTTAAAGGAAGTACCGATTTATAATATTTCTTTTTATTCATTCATACTGAAATATCTTCCTGATACTAAAAATGTGTGATAATATGGTTCTGGCAAAGAAAAAAACACATTTTGCAAGTTCAGGCAGAGGCTTCAGTATGTTTTTGCATACCATATGATGCTATTTCTTTCTCCCTCAAATGTCTGCGACACTATGTTAGGACCAGTTTTATCCAAGTGATTATCAAATGCGAAAGCTTATGCTATTAGGGGCCATTGTCCTGACTGTGACAAGAGGAGACACTTGCCCTGGTGGCTCTGGCTCTCCTGCCTGTGGTGCTGGGTGTCTGTGATGGATTGTGCAGTGCCCAAACTCAGACCTTGCCAAGGGATCCCTAGGGAGGTATAAATCACCTCAACTGTGAGTAACCCTCCTGCCCAGGCCTCCCGGTCACCAGCTGTTTCCTGAATATCCTGCTGGCTCCAGTTCTCAAGTGTTATCTTCAGAAACCCCCTACCCACTCATGGGTCCCCTTCTCATGCTCCCTGCCGCCTCCTTCTCCCCTCGCTCACTCCTCCCTCATCCCCCATCCCCATGTGGCACACATTTCCTGCTCAGCATCACCACCTCCACCCACCCCAGCCTCCTGCATGCGAAACCACTCTGCCAGTTCTTCCTGCTGTCTGGCCTAGCAGGGAGCTGCCAATAGGCCTCCATTAGGCAGAGGCACCGGCCTCAGCTTGAGGCAGTGAGAGGTTCCGGTGGCTCCTGGCACTTGGCTTGCACACGTGCTCCACTCAGGACAGCGAGCTTCAGGGCTGCCTATCAGAGCACAAAGGGCTGCCTCCCAAAAGGGTGCCATTGGCCCTGGAGAATTTCTCAGGGTTGATAGTTGTTTGTAGGAAGTTTCAGTGGTAAGATGAAAATACTAAACAAAAAGAAAGAATGAGCCCCCTCAGTCGGCTGTAGCATGATCCAGGGGAACCAAGAGACAGGCCCCAATTGGAGCGTGCTATTGGAGAGTGATAAGGAGGGTGCAGTTTAAGGTGACTGTGAATGAAAGCTCTCTGAAAGGTATTTGGAGGAAAGAGACTTTATTCCAGTGGACAGTTTGTGACATGGGGAGACGTAACCTTCGGTGTAAGAGAACAAAAGGCAGGTTTGGTTTTTATAGTGAAAGTTCCTGCCCAGCTTCCCAATCAGGTCCATTTATGCAAATGAAGGATTCAAACTTGCTTAATTCTGATTGATTGACATGGCTGAGTGTTGATTGGTCGGCTCACATGAGCTCTGAAAGCCCCAGAGTTGGACAGAAGTGTGGGTTTTGGGGGAACTGAGTATGTGGGTGACCTTCAGTCAGCAAATTGGGGCTTGGCTCTATTTTAAACTCAAGCACAGTTAGCCACTCAGGATCCATCTCGGAGGATTGGCTCTTTCAGAGTCACGTTTGTTCACATGCTCCAAGCAGGACCCATCCTGAAGCTTTCACCCAGCAAGTATTGATCTGGGAGGCGATTAAGACGACCTCAGACACTGTTTTACTACCCAGGGTGGAGGAAGGGCTCTAAACTAAATGTCTATGGTGTCCATAGAGAAAGCTGGTTGTCACCTGGCGTGCTGGAGGCCGACAGAGAGAGGTGGGTGGGCTCTGTGGTAATGGTCAGTGTCACTGAGACTATCCGACTTCAGACAGAAGCCTCACAGCTGAGAGCGCGCGGGAGGAGTGCCTCTGCATCTGAGCTGTATTCTGAGCAGGGCCAGGTCAGAGAGAATAAAATACCTGGGGTGTGTGTGTGTGTGTGTGTGTGTGTGTGTGTGTGTGTGTGTGTGTGTGTTGGGGGGGCGTCTTGGGATGGTGCTCTCTCCAGCACTCGGGGCTACATTCAGAGAAATTCTCCTGCACTAGACCAAATGGGTGATCTGGCCTCACTTTGCTCAGACATGTGGAGGCGGCCTGGCAGCCTGGGCAGCCTTTGGGGTGAGAATGCAGGGCCGCAGGTGGGACCCCTTACTCCCCGGCATTCTGGGAGGTGAGGGGCTGTGGCCCAGTGATGGAGATCTCGGCAACGAAAGAGAAAGAATTGCCGCTCCTACCCAAGCAGCACAGGAATATTCTATATGATTTTGAATAATGGGGGTTCGAAACTCTTGAAATAATATAAAGTTTCCTTAGTTGAAAAACAAAAAGCTATACCGTCTCGAAGCTGTGTAGGGGGTGAGGTGGGAAGCATGAATCATTTCCCATCGCAAGGGGTAAGTAGGTAGACAGAAATGCCACCATCCTTTGTCTGGCTGTTGTGAACCATGTTGTTTATGTGCCTCCTGACTCTTGTGTTTTTAGTAATTGTGTAGTCATTTCAACTTTCGCTGTGTTATAATCTTTAAAACAAACAACATATTCCACAGCATGATCATCCAATTGTCATCAAGGAATGATTCTGGTGCCAGTGTTAAAAAATATACACCTGCATTTGGTAACTTAGGAATGAAAGTTAGGTGAGATAAAATGTCATGAAGAAGAATTAAAAACACCAGGAAATACCAGTTTTCTAATTTAACGACAAGCATCCTAAGAAATATTGAAGATAACGCTGAGAAAATAAAAATAGCATTAAAGATCCACAGATAGCCCCCACTCCTCTTTCTTTGCAGTTAATACAAGGCAAAAGCACTCCTGCATTACACGAGGGCTTCAGGAGTCGTCCCTCGTCTAGAAAGCCCCACCCTGCATCCCCAGAGAAAACTTGCCAGGGCGGGTCATTTCCTGACAGCTGTAGCTGGATTAGCACCATGTGGGACAGCGGCCTCAGAGAAGGGAGTGCACAACGTCAGCTTCCTCCAGAGACCAGCGGATGGGTCTGTGCCCATCCCCCATTTCTATGCCTCTAGCCGTGGCTGCATCTGCTGGATGGACACAGAGGACAAGGAAGGAGCGTGCTGCCCACTTGCCTTCGGACTGTGAGCATTTCTGGGGTCTGACTTTTCCCCTATACACCTCTGGAGCTTTTGCATATCTATAATGATTATATACTTGTAATTTTAAAACAATCTATTAAAAATAAAAAAAAAATAAAGGAAGAGGGACTGAGTTTTGCTGTAGAAATTGGGCCTATTTAGAAAGTAAAAAAGAGGTCCATGGACAATCCAATATGAGACGTTCTAGATTCCACCCCACCCCCAGCTGTCCGAGGGCTGCTTTGCAGTCACAATCTGCGGGCAAGTGGCAGCATGTGCCTCCCTCTTTCTGCCCTATATGCCTGAGCTCACGGCGGTGTTTCAGGAGCAATGTAACTCACTCTGTAGGGAGGCAGGGGCATGTTGGGTGTCTTAGTTCATTGGAGCTGCTCTAACAAAATACCATAGACTAGGGGGTTCAAACAACAGACATTTCTCTCTCACAGTTCTGGAGGCTGGAAGCCCAAGATCAAGGGGCCGGCAGATCCAGTGCCTGGTGAGGGCTCTCTTTCTGGTTTGCAGCTGGCCACCTTCTTTGTGTCTGCTCATGGTGGAGCCAGGGAGAGCTCTGATCTCTTACAAGGACGCTAAATTCATCATGAGAGACTCACCCTCCTGACCTCATTTAAACCTAATTACCTACAAAGGTAATTACATTGGGGGTCAGGGCTTCAACGTGTAAATTTGTTGGGGGTCCATAATAATAGAGATGCTCTTTAGGAAACCCCCCAACAAGAGGCTGCTCTGGGCTGTGTGTCCACCCCAACTTGTGACCCCTACAAGACTGTGGGACAGGGCTGCAACACTCCAGCCCCAGCACGGCCCTCAGCTTGTGCAGCCCGTGGTGTGGCCACCTGCAGAAGCTCAGGGGGAAGGGGCAGCCAGGGTCTGAAGGAGAAAGGAAGATAGGAGGGTGGGAATGAGAACCACGCCCCCCCACTCCATTCTGAGGAGAGGTCCCTGGCAGGAACATAGGCAGACCCTTTGGCACTGGAATTGCTTGAGGAGGCTCAGGATGGCCCTGGCCATTAGATCATTGCCTGGAAAATGACCATCAGCTAGGAATGGGGGTCCTTTGTGTCCCTGTGTCTGTGGGAGGCTGAGAGAGAGAGAGAGGTGGATATTGAAGTTATTGCAAAGTGGCTTGACTGGGTAAGTCAGTCCTCTACCAGGACAGACTGACTGCACGTACTTGCTAGGCATAACCCAGGGAGGGACCAGAAGAATCCAGACCGTGCCCTTCATTGCAAAAGGCTCTGGGGTGCCATCTTGTGGGAAAGAGATCTAGGGGGCATGTCCCAAGCATTCAAAACACACAACACACGTTCACTCAGGTGGGGCGGGTAGGGAGTTAACCCAGCTCTAGGGGGACCAACCCGAGCTGCTCCCTTGGAGGCTCCACATTGTCACATAGCATGCTCTCAGCGACAGCTCCACTGGGTGCTGCCCTCTAGAGATGGTGCCACCTCAGTGATGGTGAAGAGACAGAGTGTGCAACCTGGGGACAGAGAGCCTACAGTTAACATTGCCCAGCTCTGACCAGTCCTTCACAGGATGACGCAGCATACAGCCCATAATAAGTGTACCACAGGCCCAATCTTTCTGAAAGTGACCTTACCTATGGAATCTAGCAGCTCAGCAATGCAAAATAATGGTGCTAAACTTGGACCATCCCACCCTCCTCGATCTTGAGCTGAGTATTTCTATTGCACAAGCATATCAGACACAGAACAGGATCCTGGTAAATTTGATGTCTGTGTATGTGATCTGTGAATTTCTATTCATCAGACAGCAGTTTAAGAGCCACAGCAAGTTAAAAAGATTATTTGCCGACTTTTTATTTTTTTATTTGTTTGCAAAAGATGTTACAAAAAGAGCTTACCCTGAAGCTGAAAAGAGTGATTCTGTGTTACCATGCTTTTGTAGGTATTAGCTCTTGTCTGTGGGCAGTTTGCAAGAATTCCCTCCTCTCCTCCCCATTCATTTAAAAAGAAACCTCCTACATGGTGCTATTAAAATAAAAACTTACTCATATGCTTAGTCAATGCTGTGCAGAATTTCTTTCATAGGTTCCCTATGAATGAGTTCTGAAGTAACAGGTTTAGAAAATGAAACTGCTCAAAAAGAATATGAAAATGATTTGAAAAGGTGCCAGAAAATATTTTGAGCGTGTGTGTGCACGCGGGGGTGGGGGGTTATCGGCTCATGGGAGTGTTTCAAAACCTCCAGGTTATGATGGCAAATGAACACCGTCAAGAGTGAATGTGGGAATAAATGTTCCAGGACTGAAATAAGAAATTCTCGTTATGGACACCATGTCATCTTAGAAGAAGACAGGCCACCTCTAAATGCATGGGCTATGGCTGCCTCTTGATTACGTGGGTGTAATCAATGCCTTGGCTTTGGGTCCCAGCTCTGCTGTTTGCTAGCTGTGTGGCCTGGGGAAAATTGCTGAACCAGCCTGAACCTCAGTTCTCTTGCCTGTAACATGCAGATGGTAAGAGCATTTACTCCGTAGGACATAGGGTCTCTCCATTCCCAATGCCTTGGAGCTGAAGAATTAGATTAATCTTAATCTTTGGTCATAGCAATCTCCACCACTGGTCTGTTTATGGCTTTGTCTTTTATTTAGTTATGCAGTTACTTATTGCCAACAGTGTAATGGACACTCGCTAATCTACCACCCAAAACAAAAGCCAAGTTAGTACAATAACCTACATCTTACCAGCTAGTCCCCACTGTCTCATTAGCCCTTCTCTCAACTCTGGAGGGTGCCACCATCCTGAATTCTGTGTCCCTAACACAACTGCGTCTCTTTTTATTTGGTTTTATGCCTCTGTATGTATTGCTAGAAAGTATGTATATTTTAGTCTCAATTATTTTTAACTTTATAAAACTTTTGGGGACTTACTTTTTTTCACTTAATGCTGTACTGCTAAAACTCATCCTATGGTGTGTCACTGTAATTTATTTGTTCTGACTTTTGCTAGTTAGAACAGTGCTGTTGTAATTGCACTTGTGCATGTCTATAATTGTACAAGTGTAAGAGTTTCTCTTGGCTACGGACCTTGACAGGGAATCATGTCAGACAACATGTGAAAGTTCAATTTTAAGAGATAATGTGGAGCCATTTCTTAAAGACTTTGCACCAATCTACAACTCCCCGAGCTTCATCCTCTCCAACACTTAATCGTGTTAGGCTTTCTACTTTTTGCTAATTGATTGAGTATAACATGTTATTTCATCATGATTTTCATTTTCATTTTCCTTCATGAATCTCTTCATGAATTTATGGGGCACATATATTTTCTCTTCTGTGAAATACTTGTAGGTGTTTTCTCCCCATTATTATTATACTGGGTGATTTGTGTGTTTTTAACAAAATTGATTTGTAGCAGTTTTATATATATTCTTGGTACTAAACCTCTGCGGTTGATATTATGAATATCATGTTCCAGTTTCTGCTTTGTCTTTTCACTTTTTAAATGTATCTCCTGGTGAACAAAAGTTCTTGATTTTAATGTATTTAAGTTTATCATTTTATACTCCTTTCCTCACTGACCTTCTTTATCCTCTGTAATGTACCAAATTTTATATGCATGGGTCTTTTTCTGAGATTTCATTCATAGTCCATGGTCTGTTTTTCCATCTTGGCACCTACTTCCTAAGTCCACATACCTGATAAGGTATGTGCCTGCTCACTTTTTTTTTCAGAAACATTCTGGCTGTTTTTGGTCCTTTACTCTTTCAAATAAGTGTAGGGTCATCTTTTCAGGTTCTATTTTTTTAAAAAAATTATTGGGAATTAGATAGGATTGCATTGAATGTATAGATCAAATATTAATTTTCAATCATATTATCCATGACCTTCTTTAATATCTCTTAATAGCTTTATACTGTTCCTTCTAAAGGTCTTGAACATTTGTTGTTAGATTTTTTCTAAGACAGTTGGTATTTTCTAATACTGTTGTAAACAGTGTTGTCTCTTTAATTAAACTTCCTAGCTGTTTGATGTATATATATTTTATGTCTTCACTAAATTTACCATTTTTAATCACTTGTTTATGGATTTGGGGAATTTTCTATGTAAGTAGTCATATCTTATGCAGATGATAATGGTTTTTGCTTCCTTCATAAGATATTTTAAAAATGAATTGGGGGTATGCAAACAAAGTGAGTAACACAGTGGCTGGCAGCTAGTAAGTGCTAAAGAAATGCTTATGGTTATTGATATTAATGTCATTACTAATTAATAGAAGAATTTTAGAAGTTGTCTTAACCAATTTGCTTGTTGAAGAAAGAAACAGAAGCCCAGGACAGTGTCATGATTTACTCCAGATTACACAGGGCCAAGTAACCCTGGGCCTTCAGGCTACAAAGTCAAGTGTCCTTTCTCTTAATCTCCAATCAATGTGTGCTTCTGTCTGGCACAAACTTCTGCTAATGGGGGTGTTTCCATCAGTGGAGCTTTCTGGCATATCCATGACAGAAATGTATTAAATCAGCAGCATGAATTAAGCTCCTTCTGTGTGCTGGGCTTCCCACACTGCACATGCTTCTAGCAGAGGAAAAATTTACACATTGAAACTCAGAGGCACAAAAAATGATAACTTATTTGCTTTCAAAAATTCTCTATATGGATCTCATCATTTCCTGCTGATGGCAGGGAGGGGAGGGAGAATCTTGAACTTGCCTACTGAAAGCAACTTGGACACTTTTGGTGTAACTCACTTCCTTTTGGGTAAATACAGTTCAATCAAAATTAAGATTTGCCTCTCCAGGGGTATCTCTTCACCCTCCTCTGTCCCAGCTTGGCAGATGGAGGAAGGTGATGCTTATAGTTTCTCATGGTGTGTGGTGGGGCCTCTGAACTCAGCCTGCCTTTGAGACACAGCAGACGTTTGTTGGGCGGGTCTGGAGCTGGCCTGGTCTTGTCTTTGAGCACCCAGTTCTGGGACCCCTGAATCTGGCTGGCTGTCCTGGTCCTTTGGGACCTCCTGCTCAGATCTTCTTGGCCCTGAAGATCTTCTAAATCTCAGTCTTGTCTGTTATCCATCTCTAGGCTCCTCAGTGGTGACCTGTGGCAGGCTAGCTCACAGCTATGCTTTCTGGGGGCAAGGGGCATTGGGCCCCTTTGTAGCTATAAGGAAGCAGAGGGACAGGTAGGCCACCCTTGCCTCCCCAGTGTGGATGTGGAGCAGCATGTGGGATGTTCTCGCTCTAACTGAGCCTCAACTTCCCTCATCTCCTCTTCTCCCTGCATGCCTCCCTCAGTGCCTTGCCTGCTGGCCAGAGTGTATCTACTCCCCTCTCTGTTGGGTGGGGCTTCCCTGACTCGATGTCCTCTGTGTTCTCTTGATTCAGGCTGACAGCAAACTCCACAGTCAAGGTGGCTAGGTATGGCTTTTTGGAGACCAAGGGAGCTTTTGGAGTCTAGAGCAATGTACGTCCTCTCTCAACAAACCCTGACTTTGGAGACCTATTTCTCCACGGCCTCTAAAAACGTCAGTTTGACATGCAGATATTTTCCAAATATTATCCTGGTTATCCATGGCAATGGCTGACTTTGGGTTGGACTAAGATTGCAATTATGTAGAATAAGTCACGCTTTTTGGTCTCCCCTTGCTATATGGCGGCAACTGTCTTTGGGAGTGAACAATACATGCGTTTTCGTCCTTCCTTGGCCCATCTCTTAACTAATGAAAGCCAGATCTGTCCGTTCTCAGCGGTCTTTCTCCCCTTCGCCACTGCACAGGATGCAGTAACTAAACACACCCTCAAGGAACGGCCTCTGACTTCCAGCCTGCAAATCCCCGTTTATTCATCCATGTGGTCTCCATTCGACCTTTACTGAGGGCTTATGATGGGTACAGACCTGTGCCTCGCCCTGTGAGAACCCAGAGAGAGTAAGAGAAGAGCTGACTTCAAGTTGCTTGAAAGATAAAGCACATGCATAAAGACCCAGCAACAGCTGTCCTAATTATGTTAGCAAAATCCAATACAACCAGAAAGAACAGGTACAGAGAATAGAAGCTAGGCTGTTGGGCCTTATTTTCTTGGATCATATATATGAGAAGGCTGGGAGATATTTACCCCTGATCAAGTCCATTATGCTTTGGACATAGTAAAAATCTGAGATTTTGTATCTGTCAACCACTGTTCCACCAGGGCTGGGGGCCAGAGTGTATTTTACAAAGCTGGCCGCATGACTGCTGGCTGAGGCAGCAGTTTGCAGTTTCTGTTCCACTCTTCTATGTGCGTTAGGGGAGGCAGGTGACTGGGGTGAACGTGCTCAAGCCATCAGATATGGCAGGCCCACTTTCCATTGCCAACAGGAGTTAAATAAATTAAATAGGGCCCCATAGGAGCTGTTTAAGAGTTGGTGTGTTGTGAAATGTGAAGTGGGCTTGCCTCTGGGCGAATGCTAAGAGAAACACAATTTAATTTTATTTGGCTTTTGAGAGCATCTGCCCAGGCAGAAATCTCTGCTGCCAGTATGAGATTTCAGTGGAGAGGAGGGTTTCTCAAATCATGCTGAAATGTGACATTGTTTTCCCCAGGCCTGCAGGGCTGCGGCCAGACGCTGAACATGTGCTTGTGTGTGCGTGCCCGCAATTGACCTCTTTCTGCATGTCTCTTACGTGTGCTCCCGTGCCAGCCCGGGTGACAGGAGCACCGTGCTGCTCTCGCGACGCAGGGGGGCGTCACTTGCTGCTGTTGCTGTTCCTGCTGCTATCGTTGTAGCCTGAGTCCCTACCTTGGTAAATTCACTGAAAATCATTTAATTGTACACTTAAAATGGAGTGTTGGTTGTACGTAGATACAGTTGGAGCCCTGTGTATGTACTCTATGGACTACTTTGACAGAGTAGGTTTTTGAATGTAACAAGATAAGTCAACTTGAGTGGTAATATATTTTGGGAAATCAGCTCACTACAAATTGTGACTGTAAACATTGTACTGT